>VRLP01001884.1:0-108110 GCA_009660295.1 Lophius piscatorius
AGATTTATCTGATATATCTAAAGATTTATCTGATATATCTAAAGATTTATCTGATATATCTAGAGATTTATCTGATATATCTAGAGATTTATCTGATATATCTAGAGATTTATCTGCTAAACTTTCACCAGTCAGTCGCCGAATTTCACCGTCTGTCGCTTCTTCTAAGTAGGTAGCAAACAATTTTTATCAAACATTTTTCCATCAGAAAAGGCTGCATGTGGGGGAATAAAATGATGAGGAGGCTGGGAGAGACCCAGGAGATTAAAGTGGGCCATTAAACCAAAACCAGGAAATGAATGATGCTGACACTCAGCAAACAGTTGGTCCATCGTTCTCTCCGAGTTTGTCACTTCAAGATGTTTCATAACGCAGAAGCTAATTACATCCACTGCTAATATATCTACACACTATATTCCCAACAGAAACCAGATCTTAATCAAGTAAAGAACTATATATAAAAAGGATTTTTGTATTAAACTTTAAAGATGGGTAAAAAAAACAAAAACTATATACTTCATTATATTAGGATTTAAGTACTGTTTGATTTAAGAGAAATCATCAACAAATCAGATAAATTATATTATTTCTCTAAATATTCAATCCCAGTTACATTTTGATAAACAAATAAATACATGCATGGTTCTTTAAAACCATGCTGAAATTTGGTGCATTGTGCATTTAATGGGAATTCACAGGGCTGGTTCTCTGGGAAGTAAGTTCAACAAAGTCCGGCTTTCTTACTTTTAGCTGGCTAACTAAAACCTAAAACCCCTGTGAGATAAAGTCATTATCCTGATGGAGATTATCCAGTCATTTATGAAAAATAGAATGGAGGGAGCCTTTTGCCTCAATGCTGATTACTTAACTTAATTATAATACTGTTTAATGACTTATCTTTTCTAGTCTTTTCACCAAATATTAACCTTTTAAATGCATAAATGACTATTAAAATAATATTAACAATTACATTCTTAAGTTTTGTTACTTGAGTTAAAGTTCGATTTTTGTTAATAATTTCAATTAAAGATCATGGTTAGAGACAATAATGACATTTTTGCATCTCATTTTACTTAATTTTTTAAAGGGTACCAATAATTCTGGTGGGGTCTGTTATAATTGTAAATAAATAAAGGAGGATGAAATATATTTAGGTTTTGGCCTGATTCAAACTTCAAATGATATTTGCTGTCTCTTTTTTCTCAGATTGGATTTTGTGAAGATTAATGCATAAGTGCTTATTTATCCACTGTAAAAAAAAATCAGAATTGTGATTTAAGGTTTGAGTGAGTTGTTAAGATTTAAAAATTGAGCGACCGCATCCTTAAATTTGAGATTGACTGCTAGAGAGCATAAAAAAGTCAACCTTTTCATCAGTATAGCAGCATTTCACCTCTATGTTATGCAAATCTATGAGATGATCCTTTAAGAGTGATACAAATCTAAACTGAAGGTTTAATTTCCAACAGAGAAGCAGGGTTCCTCCACTAGAAACAGATGAGAAGATCCTGCAGTTCACCGACATTCCTCATTAATCTTCCCGTCCACGACGGCGTCCCCGGCCACTGAGAAAATCTTCAATCGGCGTGATTTGTGAGACCAAACAACTCGATGCAATCCTTGACAAATGTCCTTGAACACATGATGGGGGGTATCTCATGTGTTTTATCACTGCGAGTAACAATTTACCACCGAGGGATCTGAGAAAAGTCGATCAATAGCCAATTCGCCTCTTGGTCTCCATATTTCTCTCATTGGTTGTGAAGTGGATTCGTCAGCAGCACTAAATAGGCCCAGAGGGCTTGTAAAAAGACGTCACTCACCAGCCAGGAGACCCCTGAAGAAGACCACATTTAGTGCCAGGTTTATCATTGATATGAGTCTGTTTTATCACCTCAGGCTCCAGCGGAACAATCTCTCAAGCCTACTGCTGTAATCGTAGACAGGAAGTCCTGCTGGTGCTGTTGCAGGAGTGCAGCAGCAGAGCACAGAGCAGGGAAGCTGACACTGATGGACGTCTGGAGAAAGGAAATCCACTATTCAAGGCCTCTATAGGTGAGTCATTGCCAAAAGGAAGAAGCCGATTTTCTTTCCTGAAGATCCAGAGACCTTTTTCTGGATCCGAGTTTGAATGTAGTTATCTGTACAGTAGGTGTTAAAGGAGTGGAAGATAACTGGACGTCCGGTTGATCGTAAATTGTGACTGATCCCTTCAGCCGGGAAATTTCAATAAGCACAAAGACAGGAAGAAGAAACGGGAGCATTTCCTGCCTCTGTTTACTAGTTTTTAGTCAGAGGATACTTTCTTGTGCAATAAGTGATGACGTCCACCTGCACAGAGGCGTGATCAGCGGGTGGGAGTTGATGGGGGTCCAGGTTTGAGCCAGGCCAGCAGGCGTGCATGAGGGGATCAGTTTTCCTTCCACAAATTCTTTGCTGCTCTGCTTTGCATCCTCTGCGAGTAAGTGTGAATAAGCATGTGCGTGTCCAGGATCTGATACCTTACAGCAAACGGATAGGTGAAAATTGTAATTAGGGGTGTGTATGTGCGTCCTGGAAGGGAAGGGTGACCCCTCCTCACACATATCCTAATACCCCACCCTGTGCTGGACAATGCAGGGGCTAGGCTGCTGAGTAACAGGACAGGGCTGTGGCTGGACAGAACGTGAGTTGAGTCATACCTGGAATGGCCAGATAGATTGTCTTAACTGCCTGTGAGCCCAAACGTGGACAGGATCTACATCCTGGGAGGATCCATGGAGCCAGAAGACCGGGGGGGCTGTTTATGTTACGGTAGAGTAAGGGGTGATTTCATCTCTAGACTTCAGAGATAGAGAAACCCTATTCGTTAAAACTTTACCATGGATTTCTTTTAGTGCTTCTCTTGGTAATCTGAGGTGACTCCCTCGGAGTGAGGGGCGGGACTGACCTGCAGTCCCAAGGAAATGACAGCTCCCTTGGCAGCATGACACAGTATGCAGTAAGAGTGGGTCACACAGCGACTCCAAGGACAAAAAACCACACGAGCACTGTGGGAAAATGGAACTGAGCATGCTCCATGACCCCCTTTGACCAATGTCTCCAAAGTCTGGTGGGGATTTCTCCTGGGACTAACCTCAGAGAGATGTCGCTCTGCTTGCTGGACAGAAAAAATAGTAAATCTCACAGTCAAAGTTATAGTCTCTCTGTGTCCTCTTTTTTTCTCACACAGCATTTTCATGTGACATACTAATCTAAAATAGTTTGATTTACTGTCTGAACAAAGATCTTGAACATTTCAGCGGATCTGTGAAAGTACAGCCTAGATGCCTATTAATAGCATCATTTCTTGGAATTACCTTTTGCTATGTACTTTTGTCCTGGTGTGTGTGTGTGTGTGTGTGTGTGTGTGTGTGTGTGTGTGTGTGTGTGTGTGTGTATGTGTGTGTGTGTGTGTGGACAGAACTCACAGGCTGTAGAAAGAGGACATTAAACTCGCTGTGACACTTCCCAGAGTTTCAGGACTGAAAAGCGTGCGTGCAACCCCGGCTTTTTCAAACCCATACTTCAGCCTGCTGTCGTAACTGGCCTGTGAGCGCTCTGTGGTACTCAAGTGTTGTGACGTCTGCTGAGTTCAGGAGTTGACGATTGTTCTCTGGTTATTGCCTCAGTTCCAGAATCTGACACAAACACAGCGTCAGCATGATGTCACGGCATTAAGATCTCTGTCTCTGAGATTTTCAATTACAGAGACTTAAAGGTCTCTGTAATTGAAGTTCCTCTTCCACATATGGATCATTCTAGTGATCTACATGTATCTGGGATATGACTAAGTTAAAGGCAGATCCCTTCACTTGTTTATGGTAACAGTTATCAGCAGTGAATATATGGATTCCTGTGAGATCCAGATACTATATAGTCTCAAGATCATTTCAAAAAACAGAAGAAATAATGAAACCTGTACAAAATCAGGTCAAGCAACATCACAAATGGATTCAGAGTCCATCATTTCCACATGCGTTAATCACCCCTTCGCCCCTCTGTCTGACCCCCTGTCTGACCTCTGTCTAGAAGTGATGATGTGAGAAACAGAGGTCGGCAGGGGCTATCGCAACCGCTTATCAGCGCAGTTTGGGCCTTGAGTGTTTGAGAACTCCCACCAAACTGACAGTGGTCAAATAAGCCATTCCATGCTAACTCAGCATCCTTCCACACACACACATACACACACACATATCCACGTGAGTACACACACACAGACACAGACACGGGATGGAGTCACCCCGAAGCACTGACAGAGCCGCAGATTCTGGTCTAAATCCCTCATGTGTTCTGTGTGCGATAACTCAGTAGGTGCTGTTTACACTCTGCAAGGCTATTTCATTCAACCTTTGACCTTAATCATCTGTAACCCCAATGAGAGGGCCTTCCAGTCCGTGAAAGAGTGGAGTCAACGATGTTTACCAGGAACCCCCACATTTATAATAAACATTTAGAAGGCGTATGAGGATGTTTTTATTGTGGTTTGAGATGCTTTATTCTTCTGGTTGACTGGATCTTTGAAGTTTAGGCACAACAACTATAAACAGAAGTCCAGATTTACAGAATCTTAGAAGTCACTCATTTTTTCCTTTTGTTTTTTGGAAAAATGGTTTAGGGTTAACGGTTCACCATTCTATAATGCATTGGTTTATGTTCAAAATGCTAATGTTTGGTGTCATTCTTTCAAGCACAAAGTCACCTCCATCAGCCCCACATCCTCAGTGATTTCTTCACTTGTCCATACTATATTAGTATACTGAGCCTAAAAGCATGCAGCGTCACGGCCTTAGGATCTAAAGGAATGAGTCTAGCATGTTACCGAGGGTTACTGCTCGTCCATTTCAAAGCACAACATAAGATCCGATCAAAACTGTAAGGTTTATGCTCCATTCTGATAATTATTTTTGCTTTTCATGCTGTCTTAGTAAATCTACTATTTCTCTTCGGTTTTGTGAAGTTTTCTTGATTGTTGTGTCTAAAAAATAACATTTTGTTATCAGAATGTTTATCTTATGAAGAATGGGTCCAATATTTAATATTATGAAAGAGGCAAACATAATCTGGTAACATTCACTTCCAACCATGGAAATGAAGAGAGTCATGACCTGCCGTCATTCTCCTGAAGTGGCCTGGAGGCGACGAAAGCCATGAGATACTGGAATCGACCCTTCTTCAGTGCGTCATTTCTGGATTACTTCTGCTAGAGCTGGCAAAAGTTCTCTAGTTGACACGGAACATCATCTGGAGGTCTTTAGTCAGCAAATGAGCGGGGGGCTCTGAGTGCAGGCAAAATGGAGAGAAGTGAAACGTTGTTCATGGCCACATAACACCTTGTTAAGATTTTTCTGATTGACAGCTGCACAGGCGTACCTACAGGTCCTACATACCTGATGGTCAAACCCCCAAAACACTGGAAAGACCATTCTTTATATCCAGGAAAAACAAACTAGCCACATAGAGCTGATTGTGAGGAAGAACTGGATTGAATATGGGAAAGGTCGGATGTATATTTCAAACACTAGGTGGCGCTTCATCTCCTAAAGTTTTCAGGCCATAATTTCCCAAATGTAGTATAAATTTGGTGCATATGAATCGATCGGAGGATATCTATGTTGTATACATCATATTTTAGTCATAGGGGAGTTTTGGGATAGTTTTGAACTATCGAAACTCATAAAGATATTTTTTTCCACAAGCCACCGAGAAGTATATCATTAATCCGTAAAAAAAAAAACTCACACACTTAATAAATGCAACAGGCAAATAAAAGGTTCCATTTGAATAGAGTTTATCTATGCATGGATTGTCTTTGCTAAACTTTACTTTAAGTGTTGGTCAGGATGAGGTGGGTGTTATTAGTGGCTGCCCCTGCTCTATTAAAGAGGCATTCTCAATATGCTGTCTGTGGTAGGTTTCTTTTCTCTTCTATCACTATTCTCATATTTTCTTCCCTATTTATTGTATTTTTTTGCAACAAAAAAAAAGTGGGACATATTTATCCCTTACCCATTTCTCCATCTGTAACATTGTAAATTAGAAGGAAATGGGTTTTGATGAAGGCGCATTCCCTGGATGATCAAGCAGTTGGGGCCAGGAGTACAAGCCTTAAAGGATGAGTGGGAGGTTGTGTGTGCGTGTGTGTGTGTGTGTGTGTGTGTGTGTGTGTGTGCACGCGCAGGGGAGATCTGAAGCCTTGTGAGATTGAAGACAGAGACCCAGATAGATGGGATGAGAAGGGAGGTGCAGAGATGTGAACAGAATGAGATGTGTAATTTAATTTGTGATAAAGAATACAGCAACATTATTATGTTCCTATTCGACGTTTACTTTATCCTCCCACTGTTTCTCTGTCTTACTTGTCACCCAATACTTTGTTTTTCTGGAATTTAGGAAACAAATAGCGTAGCTGCGTAGCTGCTTTTCCCATCACTGACTGGCTGTTAAGGAAATATATGCAGACATTATTCCGTCTGGATTTCAAACAATGACAACCTTTTTGTTACTCTACACTGGTCATTTCCCATTTTTTTCGGGCGCTTGCTGTAAACACTGGGGTTGTTATTTTAAAGTAGAAGGTATGAAAAGGTCAAATGAAAAGAAGACTGGGCAGAGAAAGTATTTGAAGGCATGACAGATCTCTACTTAAACCTCCAATATGCGCCGTAGAGACCTGACCCAGCCCTGGGCAATCTGTCTCAGGAGCAGTAGACGCTGCAAAGGTTAAATATGGTGTAGAGAGGATAAAATGCAATATTCAACGCCCGTTCAAACTTGGACATACTTGGCAATTTTGCTTATTGGCTTTTTATTCAAGTCTTGCACGGGGGCATTGATATCACTCTCATATTGGCTTGTTAATTAATATCTATTCTAGGAAGATATTGATATTTTTTATGGGGGGGGGGTATGTTGAAGTTCTTGGCCAGGCCATAACTAGAAAGTTATTGTCTGCACCTTCACGTGACTTGGCAGGAAACTGTCGGTTTCAGTATAAGGATTTTAGAAATAAAAGCATTAAGTCATAACATTAAAACCACCTGTCTGTTATTATAATAATAATAATAATACATTTAATTTGGTGGTCCCCCTTTTGCCTCTAACATCTTTCTATTAGTTCCAACATCAACTCCTCTAACATGGGTTAGCCTTCGTTCCCAAACCGCGTCTGTGACACTGGTTTCCCGGCACCCTGCTGCTGGTTCACTGGTTGTCCTTTACTTGGACCCCTTTTGGTAGGTACTTACCACTGCAGGCAGAGAACACCCAAGAAGATCTGCAGTTCTGGAGACCCAGTCATACTTCACCATTTTTCCTGCTTCCAACTCATCAACTTAAGAGAAAGAATGTCCCCTCGCTGTCTAATATATCCCACCCACTGACAGGTGTCAGTGTGACTAGATCATTTGTGCTATTGTGCCTTCACCTGCCAGTGTTTATAAAGTTACGGCGATGATTTAGTGATGTTAAGTCTTCACTAGGGAACTTTAGAGATGCTGCAATGTTGATTTTGTTACAGGGCCAGGTTTGCTGTTCCCTCCCGTGTCCAGTGGTTTGGCTTTGCTCACTCTCTGCCAGCTCCTGTTCTATTTTTAACACACAGCTGTCCCATCTAACTGTGGACAGCAAAGACAAGAATTGAATGTCCAAGAATAACAAACTATTTCTCAAACACTGGGGTTACAAACACCCTTTGTCTGTGATTTTCTATGAATGGTAAATCTAAACTCTAACTAAGTAAATCAAACTTTTCCAATTCTATGTCAGCAAAATAATGAGATTGTATGAAGGAGAAAGAGTTTTTAAAAGCAGTTCGCTCATACTCCTAATGATTACTCTCTCTCTCTCTCTCTTTATTTCTGTCAGGACCAGACCCATCTGAACATCTCCTTCCTCTGACTGTCCCCCTCGCTCTCATCTGGAGAGTTGTGTCACTGAAGCCAACAACATTCCGTAGCACGCAGGCCGACCCAGTATATCTCCATCCCGCCATTGCAGGTCATGTTTCTGGTTTTTCATCACTCAGTCTGCCTGGTTTCCTTATCAGCCCACAGAGCTTTTCATCTACATCTCTGGTCCTGTGCCACGCCACCAGGTTCTCGTTTAGACTCCCACCCTGAGAGCGGAGCTGTTTAGAGTTAGAGCCGTTTCATCTTTGTGGGTGGATGTTTGGATCAGTGAGAAAACAATGTCGGAGAGTATAGGTTAGACGTTCTAGTCAGTCATTAGTTCACATGAGGATATGTTGGAATATTTACCTCTGCCAATGAGTTCTAGTTTGGTGTTCTGAAAAGCACCTCTAAATCTTGCTTGAAATCCAGCTTCAGCATCTATTTGTAAGATTGGCAGGTGTCAAACAACCTCTCACATCTCTGTGGTCATGTCCAGTGTGTTTGAACAATAGGGTCGAGCTCAGCTTTAGTGTTCCGACTCTGCACATGGTTTGAGAAGGACGCGTGTAGTAGTGAGATCCAGATTTCAGACAAGGCTAAGCCAGGGATTTAAACCATGGTTTATGGAGTGTGAGGAAAAGAATTTGTTTGACAATTGTACGAGAGCTGCAGCCTAGAGAGCACAACCAATTCTCAGGACTTACAGGTTCTTTTCATTTCACTGACTTGGTGACCGGGACCTGCTGGTGGATACAAAAGGCCTTTGCTTTGGCCCTCATTCGTCCCCAGCTGAGGGACTCTGCAAGCACTAATTCTCCTCTGTTGACCCCGTCAACCCCATCTCATTACTCTGACTCCTGGGAAACCTCTGCTGTATACCTCGGCACAAAAGTCGGACAATGCCATAGTGGAATGCATAACAACAGCAATAAACTGTGGGAATATTCAACACGGGACGAAGACTTCATCAGAAATAAAAGCCTTTTAATGTATCCTGGAGTGTCAGGATAAAGGTTCATCAGTGGGGGTCAGTAGAGTCCCTTTCTGGAACACTTTTTTTCTTTAGCATGATATTATTGTATATATGTTCCGCGTACAGTTCATGTTCTTGTTCTTGATAAGACAACATGTTCCCACGCCAGCCACACAGCGACTGGATCTTAATTGTGATGAGGCTAACACATCCAGCCGCCACCTACCCCTGTTGTCACTTATCTCCCCGACGGCAGTCAGAATGAGGGCTCTGAAAAACCGTTTGGTAGTGCCTCACAATAGCTACTTTCTTGCATATTTAGAAGACCTAGAAAATTCCAGTTTGTGTTATTTTCTGTGACTTCCAAACACAAGAAGTGTCCCAAATTGTAACTTTTCCCTCATCCCCCTTCTCTCAACTTTCATCACTTCTTATCTCACAATGTTCATTTCACACTCAGCAGAATAATTCCACTTTCCAGGAGATATGATAACATGCTTTGTGTGCACATTTGCAGCATGCGTGCGCATTCCCTAAAGATGCAGTGTAGACGTTGTGCATCTCCATCTGTGGCTGAGTTTGGAGGCCATAGCTGTGGCTTTTACTCCCTGCTGTGTTTGCAGGACTTTGAAGTGAGCCTGGGGAATGAAAAATGATCTCTGATCTGACTCATCTCTCTGTTTCCCCCTCCTTCCTCTTTAGACTCCATTTCTAATGTTCCACACAAGATGCAGCTGGTCTGTGAGCTCATTCCTTCACCAGCAGACCTGTAAATAAAACCTCCTCTCTTCTATCCTTAACACCTCCCAGATCTATCTTTCTGCTTTCTCCCCTCTTATCAAACCAACTCTCTGAAGGATCGCGTCTTTTTTTGTCTGAAAAGTTACCGGCACAAGTTTTGCAACTTTGGGAGGTAGTTATTGCTGAGATTAACTGACATATTGACGTCTTTAATTCAACAAAATTGATGGATTGGTGTATGGTTGTTGCACCCTCGATCAAAGCTAAAACAAGGACAGGATTCCAGAAATCCTCCCCACACTTGCATCCTGTCTTTACAAACAACCCTAGTCATGGATCTCAGCGAGGAACACATTGTCTATTATAAACTCCTTGTACCATCTTATTTTAAACTATAGTTGTATCCATATTGGTATTGGTGTCCTGCAACCAAACCAAATATGTTCAGTTTCACTTTAGATTTATTTACAAATGAGGATGTAAAAGCTGCTGGTGCCTTAATTTCCTAATTGCCTGGTTTTGTGGATGTATGTGTAGGTGGATCATTTTCACAATAATGTTGAAGGAATTTGGAAGTTCTTTAGAAAAAAGAAAAAGATGCTTACAAGTACTTAGTTCAGCAGGATTAGTTCTCTACATTTGACTCATTCTTGAGGAGCAGTCTGCAGCATTGTACGCCTCCCAGGAAGCAAGTAGGGGTTTCAGGAGAAACGTTTAAATTGAAAGGGAAAAATATTTCCATCCACATGTTACATTGTATATAATGATGACACAGGCCTCAACAGGGCGGGCCGTTGCTTCCATCTTTGCCTCTTTTTATTCACGAGGTACATTAGCGAAACCTCCTATACTGTCGAGATTTTTGTTGTTGCCAAAATATTTGACTCTTCACCGCCATCTTGGGAATACCAACGTAAATTATGTATGGAAGTAGCTTGTTAGCACTGAAGGAAACGTTTGAAATGGATACGTGTAGTTTTGTATGTAGTTGGAGTATAAATAAGCCTGAAGAAGTAAAAGGAAGAAGTGTTACCTCATTTAATACTCCTTATATCCCCGGAAAGTTGGGATTATTATGGAATCCTCAACGCCACCCCCGATCCTTTGTGTTAGCACATTAACTCAAAAACAATATCATGAATCATTTCAGACCTTAGTGCAAGGAAGAACTGGATTGATTTTGGGAAAAGTTGGTTGTATATTTCTGACACTAGGAGGAGCTAGTCTCCAAAAGCTTTCGGGCCATAATTTAGTCCAAATGTGGAACATATGAATTGACAAGAGGAGATCTAACTTGTATATAGCATATCTTAACCTGAAAGTTCATATGTGTCTCACCAGGGGGAGCTTCTTTTTTTTTTTTACGAAAAACACAAATTTCAAATTTAGTTTGAGGCGTTCAATCAGTAGAATTGCTTGTGAAATGCAGGGGATTGGTAGCTTTTGGGGATATACCTTTGCTGTCCCGAACAAATGTACTGAATTTGAAAGTTCCCAATGGCTGACCTTACAATTCATACACCTATGTTAGCAAAGGTCCCATTGTGGAAACTGCTCTGACGCAATGCAGCAGCCCCGAGTGAGGCCAGGAAGGAAGAATTAGTAACACATCCTCCACACGAAAGCCACGGCCCAGGACTTCACATCGTTTCACATTCCGTTTATTCAAGATTGTTTAATTTATCACCGGTATTCAGACAGCCTCTCGAGCAGTTCCACAGGAATACTTACCATGTGAATACGCCTGTGGTCACAGGCTCCGCCAACAATGATGAGATAAATTAGCTTGATTCCTTTAAAAGGTACTATGGTATTAACACAAGATGGCAAAGAAAGGATTCAAGATGTGCCCTTGTTCGGCGTGGTCTTTTACCCTCATCAAGGATGGATGAGTGGTACAGACAGATAAAATGCATCAGTGGTTTGTGGTTGTTGGACCGCAGCTGTTCTGGCACAGTTTAAATCCCGGCTCTTCTCTGTGCTCTCACAAAGAGCAGCACAACTGCAGAACCCCTACATGAAAGGATAAGCCTAATTAAAATATCTTAATTATAAAACTAGCTACAGCTGTCCTAAAGTGTGAGGAACAGACTGGCATACAGCAATGACTCTTTCATCCCTCCCCAGAGGACAACTGTTGGTTTTCAATAATTATCCAGACAAAGAAAAAGATTGGATTTTTGTGCTTGACTGAAAAGTTTTCTAGGTTGCATATGTCTATAAATCAGGGATGAAATCCATATCAAGAGAATTTGAGAATATGCATACGAACACTTCTTGTGGTTTGGTTGATACTTGTTAGGCGAGAAACGCACATGCTGAAGAATAGTTATTGTGTCGCACGGGTACTGAAGTAAGCGGACCTCTCTGATGATTGGCAGAGGCTTGGATAACGACGGCACAGCAGCTAATCTGAGGTTTGAGGTTTTAAACACACGGAACTCTATAGAAAGTTTTGCATATCACAAAACCCAATCAGTTTTTGCAAAGAGTGGCACAAAGGATGGAATCCAAGACAGTTGAATTTGTTCAGAGAAATAACAAACATGACTCTGAGGAATCCACCACGCCCCTTCAACATTTCTTTTTAATCTTCATGTCAATGGGATAATTGGAATTTCAACCAAAGCTTGTTGCTTGCTACTGTTCCATCTGCTTTTTAATATGTTTAATATGCGTTTAATTTCAGATCGCACCCTCAAATATAAGTCTTAGAAATAATTAACTTCAAATACAGTATATAGTCTGTGCAGAGTTTACAAGTACGAAACCTGGAAGCTTGTTTGGGGTAGATAAATGATTTATAGTGTTTAGTCTTGTCCTTAATTCTCAAAAATGTATTGATAACACTGGGCATCACTGCAGAAACTACAATCTCAGCAATGAAACATGGATGTGGTTTGCATTGAGTGCCGTCTATGTCGGAAGAAGTAAATATTTGCAGCTTAGACAATTACAATAATGGAATTTCTATTGCATTAAGGCAATAGAAAAAAATGAGATTATTATAATTGTGTTTACCAACTTAAACATATCGGTATTAAGTACATGCAACATAATTGTATCCCCGAAAAGGCAATATCATCATGGATTTGTCATCGCCGTCACTGCATATACTCTGTGTTAACGCAACAACTCAACAACCATTTCATGGATAATGACACTGGATTGATTTTGGGAAGGGTCAGTCATACACAAAGCTTTATCTCTCTATCTCTATCTATCTTAGGGGACATAATTGATGTTAATATGAGTTCAATCAGGGGGATTGCATGTACAAGTAGAGCTTTGGGGGATACGCCTGGTTTTCTTCAGTAATTGAAACATGATTGTTGTTTTCATTATATGACTGAATTATGTTGAAACAACTAGAAAGTTGAGTCTTTGGAAATTAAAACAAGGGAGTTTCATTGCATTAAGGTAATAGTAAAGAGTTTTGGGATTACGTCATTGTGTTTAGTACATCCAACATAACTGGGTTTGGTAAATGAAACGCAACTTTTTATTGTTTAATTCAACATAACTGTACAATTTAGAATAATTCTAAATTATAATTCAAAATGAAATCAATGTGCAGTCAATTTAATGTGATGTTTTATTTGTTAAAATAAAATGCACAACATTATCCGAACAGGGCTAGACTTTGAAGTTGTCGACAGTCTGTTATGTTCGAGTCCACAAGCTTGTTTTCAGTACGTCCTTTTCTTCACTGACTCTTGTGTTCCTAGTTAACAGGAACGATAGTAAGAGCTGAGTTAGATATGAACTGATTCTGTCTAATCAGAGAGCCAACTACCAGTGGATAAGCCAGATCAAAGGCCTCTAGGGAGAGTGAACTTATCCAAGGCTTAGTAAAGTAATTCATCATTATCAGTACATTTATTCCATCTGTACGTCTCCTTATGAGCCCAACACAACATGTTTTTCCAAGACTCTTGTATTTATACATTACATGGACTGGAAACAGGGAAAGCCAAAGAAGCTGGCATGGCTCTACTTAAATGTAACAAAATCTGCCTACCAGCATCCCTAGAACTCACTAATGAAAGCCATTAAATTTGTTTGTTTAAGCTATGAAAAAAAAACCCATAAAAATCAGGTTGTTTGGGTCTTTAGACTCATTTAATTGGGTATCTGCTGTTCTCTAGTAAAATCTCTCTCCAAGTTTTAACCTCCAAAACTTTGCAGTGGATTCATTTAGATCAACAATAACATGAAAATAAGGTTGTTTTATTAATCCACAATGTCAAAGCAGTGCAGCTTTAACCAAAATACCAGCTCTGAGGTAAACAGGTCCAAAGCCCACAACAAACACACACATCTGTGCAACAAACACACACATCTATGCAACAAACACACACATCTATGCCCATGCACGGGTGCATTGGCTCAACAATCCATCTATCCAGGCCGAAAGCTCCAGATTCATTTCAGAAGTGTGTCTGTGCGTGACTGTGTGTGTGTGTGTGTGTGTGTTCGTGTACGTGTGCATGCGTGCAGGTGTGTGTCTGTGTGTGCGTGTGTGCGTGCGTGTGTGTGTTCAAAGCTAAAAATATTCCAAATGAGGCTTTGTTAAGGTTAGATGATTGTATGATTGACTGCTGTGCTCAGTTGCTCCTACTGTGTTTGGGTAATAGTTTTATGAGACCACAACTCTTTCCCATCGTCTTCGTGAAGCCATATATTACAAACATACAGAGAGCTGGGGACACAGCTAGCTAGGGTTTGGGCGGTGGCGGACTGTCCGGGCCAAAAAAGGCCTTTTCTGCTAGCCCAGACATCATCAGAAAAAAAAGAATCATAATCTAATAAACCTTTTCATTGAGACTACATATATTAGTATAGTTTATTCCCATCCATTTATAAGCACATAGAAGGAATCTTTATTTCATCAGATTGCTCCAGTGTGGCGTCTGGGTGAAATGTTAGTGCTGGGTTATTAGCACAACAGGTGAGTCTGAGTAGAAATCCCAGTACGTATAAAGTGAGAGACAGGAGGAAAACTTGACACCGAACACCAACAAACACAACCGCACTTGTCTGATTTGTTTGGAACTTGCAGATTAACCCACCCAGATCATAAATGTAAAACTGAACCCTCATCAGCAGCAGATTAAATATTCTTCTTAGACTAAGGTAATGAGATCACAGTGAGACAGACCATTATGATGTAATGGTCTGTAGATATTTCACAGACAACACAACACAACTGATACACTTTTCATCCTATTACTGACTAAAAGCTGAGCACAGTTGGTTTGGCAATGTCCCCTTTAATTATATAAAGACTAAATACTGCTCCTGTTTTGCTTGCCTTTAGTATTTTACCAAATCATTTTGATAACCTGTTGACAAAATAATGAATGCTGAAATAAGTATCTTCACAAAACCTAATATGTCTACATTTACTTTTACTTCATAGTTTACGTTTTGCAGCAGTGCTGCTGCTCGACTGTGGAAGGAATGTTGGGGTATTCCTATATCCCAATTTCATATTAGACCTTAAAATGCACACATCAGAACTTAATTTGGGTTACTGGGGCCTGTGCCCCCTTAGAGTGATATGTGTAGCAACACTCCTGGCGTCTTGGCCAGGACAGGTGACTTTTTCCTGATGTCATTGTGATTTCAAAGTAGGTTGCCAGGAAACAAGCAGGGACCTCAGGAAGTGACTACTCACAGCCTAGAGAGTTTTACTGACATTATCTTCAGACACAGCCACAGCCCGCCGCAATAGAGCTTAGCAACTGTGGCCAGGGTCCAAAACTAGCCCCCACCACTCACATTACATTTAAAAATCTAGAATGGGGAATAAAATATGAGGTCAGCTACAAATGGCAGACTGTAGAAAGTCCTACTTTCCCTCAAACTCACCCCTACAACACATGAACTGATTGACTTGTACTGACTCTGGACTTTGAGGACAGAACTCAGCATATGTTCAATCATTGTATCACATTTCTTAAGTGGGTCATGGCTGTCCACCATTGTTATGGTTATTCAGTCATCGGGTTTCTGCGTCCTAAGAAGAGTTTCAATCAACAACATTGTAATGCAGTCAGTTTTAACGCCACCAGCTCCACGCCGACCAACTGTGCTATTACAATAGAATTTTGTAAAACACAAAATAAGAAACCCATGACCAAATAGAATGACAACCAAAGATTACTACAGCAAACGAGATTATCTCGTAACTTCACTGCCACGCTGCCATGCTACATTAGCATTAGAGAGGTCGTGTGCTTTGTTTATCCTAGGATTAGTCACTACATGATATCAGAGCTAATAGCCTGACTTGACAGAAGGCCTCAGGAAAAGAAATGAGGCTCTTAAATCACAATGGCTTCCTTCTTACATTTGTTGAAGACACTTAAGACGACCATTGCAACATTGGGTCCGTGTAACGACATCCCAATAACCAAATACTTAGCTTAACGATGTCTTACAAAATCATTAATGATTTCATAAATTATATAATAGGTTATTCTATCAGCGATTTCTGATGTGACACCTCTTTCATTCGTTGGTTCCTTCCTCAACCTTCCATTTTGTAATAAATAACATCTAATAATAATAATAATAATACATTTAATTTATAATGCACTTTACATTTGGGGAGATGATGATGACGATGAGGATGGAGAGGCTGCGGAGGAACATGTGTCAGACAATCTGCTCTGATACTGCTCTTATTATGATTTTCATTTAGTTCAGACACAAAAAAGACTTTGTGTCAGGTTTTTTGAGAGTAATTGTTGTAAATAAATGGGATATGAATGGTAAACCCCTGTGTCAAAGTAAATTACCCTACAGCCTATTCTGGGCTGTAGGGTTCAAATGCATCAAATTTGGACCAGACTGTTGAGAAATGATGGCCCTCAAAACCTTTGCAGATAAAGCTCCCCCTAGAGTTGAGAATATATATATACAACAGACCTTCCCAAATATCAACCTATTTCTTCCTCACATTAAGGTCTATGGGACTCTAAAATTTGAAAATGGCGATCTCGACTCCTTACTATCCTGTACTTTTCAGGGATATTAACCTAACAGAAGGGATAAGGAATATTGTGGTAAACATATGAACAATTAACCGCCATCGCTTTAAAATATTGCTAAAAGTAGTTACTTTTAGACATGTAAACGTGTCACCTTGTCACAGGAGAAGCATTACTCATCAGTTTCTTGGAGGCAGTCAGGACAAACCTACTGGGGAGTTGAGCACCAAATGTTCCTGTAAGCCCTCATGTGAGATGAGATTTATTTTAATGTGGGTGTTAATTGATGACGCAGCACATATTCTCACGCTAATCGCTCTTTCTACTGTCACTGGAACTACACTTTTTTTTTCAGACTTTCAATGGATTGATGTTAAGAAACATATTGGTTTTAAAAACTTGTGCCTGTTGACAAGGGTACAAATATTCCTCCACTACTACTACATAAATGGGGGAGACATCACAATGCAGCTTTTACTGTGAATACTGGTTATTACACTGTAGGAATGATTGATTATGAGCATAAACATTTAATATCTAAGCTAATGCATTCAAAGTCTCTGCGTCCTTGAGCATTATCAACCCTCACTTTAAGTCCAAGAATCTGAAATAAGGGTCTTTGAAAGAACTCTTTCAATTGTCTAAATTGTCTAAATCACTCACAAACATTAATGATCTATTTGCCCCCATTGTCTGTTTGCTCGTCTGGTCTTTAACAGACTGTTATTATATTTGCACTATTTACATCTGACCTGAAATATATTTACTCAGAAAAATCCATCCAGCCATCTTCCTTCCTTAGATAAAATAGGAATCCATATAACAATTAACAAGAACAATAACAATAACATCAACTGCAAAATATTGTGTAGGTTTTCTTTTATCCAGTGAAACAGCTCTTTGTTTCACTCTGTGAACCGACAACCAACAAATGGGCTTGGGGCGTTCATGACCCTGTTGCTGGTTCACCAGTTATCTTTTCTTAGACCAATTTGGAAGGTACTAACCACTGGAGACTGAGATCACCTAACAAGACCTGCAGTTCTGTAGATGATCTTACTACTTTTTCTTACCCAGTGGTCAAAAGTCACAGGGGTTATGGACCAACACCGGAACGCAAAGAGTTTGCTACCAGGTAACAGTTAAATGGAAATCTAGCGAAAGCTCCGTCAGAAAGACTCTCCTCCCAGTACGGCCACGATTACTGCTCAGTCCGCCCTGTTGGGGTCTCTTTTCACATGTGCTTGGTCTCAATTAACTGCTTCACGGCCTGGGGAATCAGGGACGCTTTTAATTAACCTAATACATCCCGTCACCGTCACACCTGCATGCTTAGCCTATCACCATCAGCCACATCCATCCAATGACTGACACACACCTGCATGCTTGGCCTCATCATCACCTAATCACCATCAGTTGCTGTTTTTAAATATAACCCTCTCCTTCCATCTAGTTCTTGCATGTGGTTGGTTCGCACACCCTCTAACCCCTCATCTCCACCCAGTCCTCCAAGCTCCATCAGTTTCATCATTCATCAGCCTCAGCAGAGTCATCAGCCACCACCACCAGTATCCGGACTCCATAAGGAGGGATATTCCACGCTGCTGCTCAGGGCAGAGACCCCTCAATCACAATTGCCCTGAAGAGTCTGAGCGCCAAAAACTTTCGAATAGACTCATTGTCACACATCTGCTGCTGTAATAATCACTCATCTTATTCCACATCTTGTCTTCTCTGATTGAACTGTGATTACGTGGTTGTAATTGCTGTCACATAAATGCTATAAATTTGATAAATAATCAAATAATTGCTTTATTTTTTTACATTTAAAATATGTTTTGAAGTACCTTGAACTCATTTGTTAAGGTCAAAATGAAAGCTGGAACTACATTTCATCATGGTTCAACAGGGGACACTTAAGTAGGACAGACATGCCTATTTGGTCTATCTACCTGCCAGTCTACAGGTGAAATGATGTGTCTCACAAGGTGCCACCATTACACACAGTGAAGGTGACAAGACTTGTTCAAGGTGTCATGAAACGGTGACCAAAACATGCATAAGATGTGGAAGTTGAGGTCATGCCATCTCATGAAATAAACGTCAGTTTTCAAAAACCGACCTGCGTCTGTGTTATGGTGAGCAGGCGACAGGGTCCAATCCCAGAGAAGAACTGCTGAAACTCAAAATTGCTGAAAAAGTGAATGCTGACAGAAAAACAAACTTGAGTAATTCATTTCAAAGTAAACTTTTCTGCACTGGACATTGATCTACATTTACAATAGAGTGAGCATAGTTGGGTCATGAATACGTGGTCAGCAAGTCATCAGTCAAATCTGCAGTGGCCAGTGACAACCAGGGTCCCTAAGGTGCTGCTAGCTGGATGTTTCCACAATATTTTCTTTCAGTGTGACCCACCATATGGCTCAGCTCTTTCACATTCATGAGATCATCTCAGGTCCATTTACTGCTTTCCTAGAAACACTGGCATGGCAATATTTATATATGCCGTTTTCCACACTCCCTCCTCTCGCAGGGACTCTTTCTAGACACACTATCTCCCTGAGAATGACAACACAGCTAATTCTTTTGTAAATGGGGGTTAGTATTCTGGCTCTTTGAAGATTTAAGCTCAGGTTAAGCTCTAAAATGATGAGCCGTATTGGGAGGTTGGACGCTGATGACACAATCAGTGACACAGCTGTGTGTCACTCCGCGGTTTGAACCATCAAGGTTTCTTCAGCTTTCTGCTGTATACTAACATTTTAGCCTGTTCTATTCTTTGTGTTATTGGAATCCCAAAAAAAGTTCTGAACGAATATTTGAATATAATTTCAGAGGGAAAGTAGGAGTAGAAGGATGTAGCCAAAAGAATCCCTTTAGATTTTGGAGGTGATCTGAATCATCCAAGTTTAAATTTGTAGGGCTTGTATAAAATTTGCTTTTGTGAGATTAACAAAATCTTGCTTTAGATTTGAATCTTAGATCCAATTGTGGTCGAGACTATGATGATTCAGTTTTATCAAATATAAATTTTGCATCTGCTGCAGTCACTGAGATAGGTAATTAAGAAAACCATCATTAGAGAAAAAATGGTTCCCTGAATATTCAAATCAATAATGATTCTTAAGTGATTTCAAATTCTCGGGGTAGGTTTTAATGATGGTCAAGGAATCACATTATGAGGGTCACACCATTGTGGGGCTTTTGTATTTAAGTATGACATAATGGGGAAACTGAGCTGCCTCGGCGGAGGTTCACACCGAGTGTTGCCTGCTTCTCTTGGTTGATACAGTCTGTCTCTGTAATACGCCAGAGTGAAGACGAGGGAGAGGAGAAATTTATTTTATGTCTAAGTTTGCAAGTTTTTCTCTCTCTCTCTCTCTCTCTCCTGAAAAAACGTTGATCTCCAGGATGATAACGGTACTCATAAACAAACGAAGAGTTGTTTGCCAAGAACATCTGGACTTCCCTCAGATTAAGCATCCTAAATGTGACCTGAGCTGGAAACGATTTGTTCGCCAGCTGTGTCGTCACTCCTGCCAAGAGACAAGAGGATGGGGGGTTATGGTGGTGGTTTAGGAATGGGGTGGGGGCTGGGGGAGTGGGGTGAGGCCGTGGTTTGTTGTGTAGTAGTGTAATATTTGGTTGCGTTTGAAGATGCAATCTCCCATTTGTTTTCCATTCAGCAGGCAGGATGGGAGGGTGCCAGTCCCTGACTCCCCTGGGCTACCACATCCAGCCCATATCAGGGTCAGGCAGACTCTTCTAAACACTGATTAAACACTGGAAATGGCTGTCCAGCCTTTAAAGCACGTGGTGACAAGATCCAGCAGGATGGAGAGGCACTGGGAGTCTTAAGCCTAACTGTGGTGGTAGTAACTGAAACTCACTTTTAAAATATTTTCACAGCTATATTTTGATTTAAAAGGATCTTAATCCTTTCTTTTTTTCTGTTCAAGCTATCTATTTTTTACAAATAGATAGCTTGAACAGAAAAAAAGAAATCCTCTAAGCTCCATTGTTCAATTAATGGGCTTGAGATCCACCGAAGAGAAAAACTTGTCATCTATTGGTAACATCACTAGAGCCTGCAGCGTATTAGATGTGCTTCTACCAGCATCTAAAACAGATGCCGTGTGTTCAGACGGCACAGCAGACCTAGTTCGTGCTGTTTTATAACAAACAGATAGAGAAAGAAAAGGGGACTGATTTCAGTATCTGCAGGCCTTCATGGAGCCTGTTTGGAAATTCCTTCTTCTTCACTGATTACAATACGACACAGAATAACTCCAGACTGTGATGAGATCTGTGGTTTCATCTGGCAACACTTGTTTTCTCCAATTCTCCTGTTTTAGTACGATAACTAACTTACTAATTAATGTATTGTGCTGGAATATTGTATTCAAGTATTCTTCTTCTGAAGAGTGGAAAAACAAATCTATTATAGCATCCTTAACTGAACCTTTGAAAGGGTAATTAAAGCATTATCTGAGCCAAAGGATCAGTGTCATGATGAACAAGTGTTGCTGTCAGACTCACATTACTCAAAAGCTTTTTCTGAATATTAAGGAGACAACAAAACAGGATGACAGCAAAGGAAAAATGATAAATTGGTGCAAGCTGATTTAATTCAAAGTGTTTCATGTGTGGGGGACGGTAAATTCATAACTATAACTTCCCTTTCCCCTCCAGGGTACCTAGTAGTTTCCTTATCAGGTCAAATCTGAAAAGATCATTAAGTTAAAAGCTTTAAACCAAAGTGAAGATAATCATAAGATAGTTCATCTGTTATTCATTTGAAAGCCCAGTCTTCATGTCATCTGTTGGGGTGCTGGGGAAATGAATGGACTGGACTGGTGAGAGGGAAAAGGTTACAATATTCTGGGTTTCATCATTCTTTGTTAATGTTTTGTTGAATCAATATTTTTAATTCAATTAAATTGCTTAGCTGAAGTTGAACATGGGGTCTTAATAGAAGCTGTCAGGTTATTTTCACCTCCTCCAGCCGCACAAGTCCCTTTCAGAACCCCCTGACCTCACCAGAAAAAAGGATTTTACAAATATAGGGTTTTTTATGGAACAGCTTTTTTTCCCCCCAGAATAAACAAATGACTATGATACAATTATATGTTTCCATTATTAAAATATCCCCTGATTACAACAAATATGGCCACAGCATCATAGGTTGTACTCATTTTGCGAGTTTGGGTCGTTTTGTTGTGGTTTAAGTGGAATTTTCAGTTTGAGTACTACAAAATTACAGGGTTTGTAAATTTGAATTGAAGGTTCAAGTTTCAGTGGTTGCTTAAATGAATAAATAGTGAGACATGGCATTCAAGAAGTAGCTGAAATAAAATGAAAATAGGAACAAGAATGTGGTAGTTAAATATAGAAAGAATGTGGCAGTAAAATATTTTCTTAAGCTCATCTGTCAGCTCTTATTGTTCCCCAGCCTCTCTTGATTGACAGTTGTGGTCTACTGCCTGCATCATATGTACCATATTAGATGGACATATTTCTGACTGTATTTATGGAGTATATTTTTAGTAGATTTGTTTGACTAAAGAAACTCTACTTAAATAAACTACTGTTGGTTAAACCATATGTAATTTTGATCAAACACGGTCGGGCATACAAACTCTTGCATCTCAAATTGGTTATTGAGACGTGGAACATCATCCCTCCGTTGAGGAACCAACTTCAGCTGGTGCAGAACGTGCGTCAGTACCAGTTAGAGACTGTTGGGCTCACCTTTCCACTGAGTTTTGGTACTGGCACCAAACTCCTGGAGAGACCCTGGATTCTCCTTCTCCTGAGTTGCCCAGCCTGAGAGGATGTGTAGATATGGGAAAACTCTGGGTAGTCTCTGGCTGAGTGCATCTGTGTGGGAGAACAAGAGGAAATGCTTCACGTGACTGACAGTTGCTGAGGGGTAAGCTCTGAATGTTTCCTTTGCTAACGCATCTAACAACCGTTTGAAGAATCCAGTATTCCTGGAGTCTCTGTGTGGCATCGTGGAAAGGCCTCCATATGGAGACGCTGTAATTCTGCTGGGTGACGTCAAAACACATGTGATCAATGACTGGGGAAATTTGAATGGGGTGACTATGAGGAAAAATCTGGCAGATCTGAACTAGAGCCCTGCTTTGTTATGAGACTTTTGTGTTCATCATGGAAAACAATAACGAATACTGTGTTCAACAAAAGGCGGTGAATCAGGGTACAGACAGACGACTGACCTTTTTGTTGTGTTCTCAGCCCTTTAGTTTTATTTCTTGGACACTTGAGTGAAGACATAAACACAGCTGTTAATTGATCACTAACATGGAAGTAGAGCTGCAACGAATAATCGACAAAAATCCATTATGAAATTAGTTGTTTACGAATTTAATAGTTGATTAGTCGGTGACGTCTTTGGACACTGGCTCTGCAGACGATGAAGACTCGTCTCTGTGAGCTAGTAGAAAACCATAAAGGGTACGTACTTAACACTTCTGTTGGGTTTAACGTGACTTTTGAAATGTAGTGAGTTGTTAATGACGTCATGAGTCCCTAAGAACTATAACTACTAAATAACTACTCACAATCGTGCCCTTACGTTAAAATCATACACGTTGCGTCGCTCATGAAGATGTTTCACGTTACTGCTGAAAGTGTGTCGCTGCCTGCCGAGTTCACACGTCTGCATGTGGGCCGCATCCAACTTGTAAATGATTTGACCTAATGTTGTTGTTGACTACAGAATGAACAAAGCACTCACTGTTTTCTTTTCTACCCTTGTTTATTTTACCTAATTTACATGGACGTTTGATTCAATTCCAGAGAAAGAGCTGTATTTATTATATGTATTTTTTTTTACATTATTTATTTATACATTTAATTTACCTTTTCTTTCAGCAGTGCTGTGATGCAAGATAATTAACAGTCTGTTATAAAAGCAGTAAAGTTTAAATGGAAAGTTTATTAAAAGACATTTTGGCAAGAAGAATTCATCTTTATTGTTTTTATTGTTAGTTTGCACGTACCTAAAACAATCTAAAGCTAGATTCAAAACCTGATAGCAAAATAAGAGACATTTAGTAATTGTGTATTTATTTTTACTTTTACTTAACTTTTATTTAACAAGGAGAACATTTTTTTCCCGATTAATCGTTTGATTATTGAAACGATTAATCGACTATAAAAATAGTCGTTAGTTGCAGCCCTACCTGGTAGTGAGTTAGATCAGTTGGGAGGGTAGGCTGCTGGACGGACCTTGTTAAACCAACTGAGTAGTAAGGGTGAATTGGGAACATCTCTGTCTCTGTGTGTCGGTCCTGTGATGAACTGGCGACTCGTCCTGGGTGTACCCCGCCTCTCGCTCAATGTCAGCTGGGTTACGCTCCAGCCCCCAGTGACCCTGAGCAGGATAAGCGGTTGATAATGAATCAATCAATCAATCAATCAATCAACCTACATAAGAAATTGGAGAGTGGAGAGGTTCCCGGGATTTTTCCTGGTTGAGCTTGACGGATCAGATAGCTCTGCTTGTACAGGTAAATACTGACAGATCAACACAGACCAAATTAGAGCAACAATGTAAAAGGGAATTAGTCCATTGTTTGGACCGTGACTAAATAGACTTTAGGTGTGAAAGTACCAAAAGTATTGTTGCAGCAATTAACTCATTCTTTTAATGGATCTCTGTTCCACATAAAATCCCAGGGGACAAACAGAACTATTCATGCTGTACGGAATTCCCTGCTTTGTCTTCTTTTCAGGAATCATGTTGAAAATGAATATGTCTAGGTTAAATAAACAGTAAGCAGTAGAAATATAAGGAAGGAAAGATAGAGCAATCATAAAAAGTGGGAAAAAAATCCCTAAAAAACAGGGAATTCACTTTTAATGTCCATCTGCTCTCGTTTTTTGAAAAGAATGGGGCGTAATTTTGAGGAAAAGGACTTTGTCAAACATAAAAATTATGGTAATTGCTAAGAGTCGAAACCCATAAAAAGGTTTTATTGGTCAAAGTTATTCTGCCCCTAGCAGGACAACAAAATGAATGAATGCTTTGTTGAGAGCCATACAGTATGTGAATCCAATTTATTTGCGCATGTCCTCTTTCCTCGGGGCGTGTAGGGAGTGGAGTAGTTGCAGATGGCTTGTTTGAGGAAAGCATGGCCCCAAAAGGGATCCCTCTCTGCTGTGCATTTAGTACACAAACTACAAAGACAGGCTGCGGTCAGCACACCCTTGTGAAATGGGCTAAAATAGTATCAGCAGGATGTCCAACAGACTGCAGACAAGCAGCGGAGAGTAGACCAGAGGCTGTCATGTGAAGAGGAAGAGGAACATTCTCGGAGCACTACTGAGGCGCTGCCTTCAATTACTGAGAATAAAATATCAATCACAATATGAGTATCCAAAGGAGGAGCACAAACAAAGTTCCAGTGCTAGTTGTTGTTGTGCAAGTTGTTTGAGCTCTTCTTTCAGATACTCATATTGTGATTATATGTTTGGGGTTGATGCACAACAAACTAATATACTGGGTTCACTCCTTGATCTTACTCAAGAAATATCAATATTATTCCATTAAACATTATTCCTAAAACTGCTTATAGCCAATTACTTATAATTAGATTACACAGGCCTAAACATATCATAAGTTATATTGATCAATAATCAGCACAAATTTGACTCACAAAATCTGAAATGTATCCATTTACAACTTTGACTTGATGACATTTTAATTTAAATCAAGACAAATTCTAAAATTTCAAAGCATTTTTCAGTTTTTATACATTTTTATTTTCACTAAAAATGGAAAGTGAATGTTATATTTTGAGATGAATTGCACACCAAATGAAAAGTTTTCTATGAAATACAGCAGCAACAATAGTTACACTAAAGAGGCTGCATCCTACATGTTGTAGAATATACACGGTACACCTTTATTTAGACAAATGATCCATTTTCTTCCGCTTATCCAGTGTCGGGTCGCAGTGTCAGCAGGCTAAGAAGGGTATTCCAGACATCCCTTTCCAAGGCAACACCTTCCAGCTCATCGTGGGGGATCCCGGGGCATTCCCAGGCAAGACAAGATATATGGTCCCTCCAAGTTCTGGATCTACCCCGGAGTCTCATCCCAGCAAAAGGTGACTGAAAAATCTCCAAAGGGAGGTGTCCTGGAGGCTATTAAATTGAGACACCTCAATTACCTTACCTTACCAATTACTTACCTTACCTTACCTTACGGCTCTGCTCTTTCTTCACCAGAATGGACAGATACAACTCCTGCATTAATGCGGATGTTGATCCGTAATGCCTTTCCATCTCCCGGCCCATGGGACCACCACCCCATCTGCCACTCCACCTTCCTCCATATGACATTGAATAAGCTCGTCAACAACAGCCCAAGAACGGTCCAAAAACCGGCTCTCCAATCTGGCTATAAAAAGTCTGAGTCAAACCCTGCTTTCCAAAGGCGTCCGATGGTTTGCCAGAAAATCTTTGAGGGCAACAAGAAGTCCTTCTCCATGGCCTCCACTTATTCACACCTGGGGTTTTGCTTCAGCACCCCCAAGGCCGCAGCCCTTCTGGTCAATCAGTACCTCTCTGCTGCTTGAGGAGACCCCTGGGCTAATCTAGTCTGAAAGGCATCCTCCTTCAACTTGACAGCTTCTATCACGGCTGGTGTCCACTGGCTTCCACCAGCGGCCATGACAGCTACTAAATACCTGCTACTGTGCTAGCTAGCCTCTACCACAGCTGCTAGTGGCCAATACCACAATTTAGGACTTGAACATGACCACTCAGATTCCTTGTCATCCCCTGGGATATGTTGGAAGTTCCTCCAGATGTGCGGTTTGAAGATCCGGTGGACTGCGGCCTCCACCAGACGTTCTCAGTTCACCCTCACTACCAGGTCTGTCCAGCAGCCTACCCCATTAATCTAATCCAACTCATCACCAGGTGCGCCAGGAGAGCTCTGCTCTTCTCTTTACCCAAGTGTTTAAGACATATGGCCGCAGATAAGATGATTTGACCACAAAGTGGATCATAGATCTTTAGCCTACGGTGGCTTGGTGCCAAGTACATTTATAAGCCACTTTATGCTTTAACATTGTGTTTGTTATGGACACTCCATGACTAGCATAGAAGTCCAATAACAAACCAGTACTCAGGTTCAGATCAGGCAGACAGTTCCTCCCTATCACGCCCCTACAGGTTTCACGGTCATTGCCCACATGGGTGTTGAAGTTGCTCAGGAGAACCATAGGGTCCCAGGACGGGGCCCTTTGTAGGACACCACCCAGAGACTCCAGGAAGGTCATATATTCTGAACTGTTTTCAGTGCATGGCACAAACAACAGTCAGAGCCTTCCTTC
Source organism: Lophius piscatorius (assembly GCA_009660295.1). Lineage (NCBI taxonomy): Eukaryota > Metazoa > Chordata > Actinopteri > Lophiiformes > Lophiidae > Lophius > Lophius piscatorius. Next base: position 26,996 of record VRLP01001884.1, read on the forward strand.
ACGCAACCTTCAGCTGCAAGGAGGAAACCCATCTTCAACAAAGTGGTACTCAGATGGGGACTTGTGAGTATTCCCAAATCCGGAAAAGGATAGAGTCCAGCCTCTCCAGGATTTTGGTTCCAAAAACAATGCTTTGGGTAGAGGAGAACCCAACTAGATCTGACTGGAATTGCTCAATCTCCCACACAATCTCCGATTATGCCAGAGAGGAAGAATTCAACGTACCTAAAAACAGTCAACGATGCCAGGACTTGGCCCTCCCAGGTGCCCTCCGTCGCTTGCTACCTGTAACAATCAATGAATGATGCTACATCAAACTTCAGGCTAATGGCTACACCCCAGTTACACATTACAAAATGGCTAACATGGATCTTTAGCATTGGATCCAATATAATCAATAGTTTAAATCTATTTATCAATAAAATGCATTCCCATTGAAAATAAGAAGAAAAATCCATGAGGCAAAGGGCTGGAAGTTAGTCAATCTGGTCAGTGCATGTGCGCATTGACAAAATATGCACATCTCAAGCATGCAACATGGGAGGCCTATCTTCACATTGTGATGTGAATATGAATCTGAAAACAAATCTGAGAGAAAGAGGATTTTTGTGTGCATTAAAAGGTCTTCAATCTTTTATATCAACTTATTAAAAAAATGGGAGTTAAGAAAACGTATCGCTTTTACTTTTGGATGATGAATGGGAGAAGAACTATGCACTGATGAGAAGCAGACTGGGAGAGGGGGTCAGACTATTGCAAACATGTGCAGCATTGAGAGTGGGTAGACTGAACGAGGTAGACTACATCCATTACAACACAAATTCAATCAGAAAGAGGACAGAGTACCGCAAAGTGGAAAATACAATTAAACATCGTGGAATCTGGGGTATGGCCGAGACAATAACTATGATAATGCTGGTGATATTTATCGCTGTTATTTCTGTATTTGTTCCCCTGTAAATTCATCATCATTAATACTGTTGATTGCATTTGAATAGAAGATCAACAGGTGTAGCTATAGAAAACAATATCCTCAAGTGTTTATGATGAAGCAGCCTATCTAGGATAAGTGGGGGATATGGAACCAGGTCATTTTGAAAGTTAGCGTTGACAGAAAGCAAATAATTATCTTTAATTTACCAAATGTATTAGATCTCCTGAACTAGCTTATGTCAACGACCCACTTCTTTTGATTTCAGGAATTGTTGTGGTCCAAACTGCCTCTATTCCCAGTGTTTCCCAGTGGGTGTCTAAGAAATGCTGTAAAATGAAAAATGATGTAATCTGCATTACACTGTGAAGACTTAAATTCACCCACCACTCTCATTTTGCGAACAACCCTGTCCAGTTGTTGTTATCTCTGTGTAAGACCCTGTAAAAGAACAGTTGTGCTGAAATTTATCTTGCCGTTCTACACTGATCAGAAGCCAGCCTTACAATTTTTGTGTCGTTTTTCCTCTTAAGGGTTGAAACTTGGATTATCATATGAAAAGGGTATTTTCAGATGAGGTATGTGCATTGTGTATGGGAATGGATACTCTTCTACATTCTAGTGTTAAAAACAGAAGCCTTCTCCTCCTACACAGGCAACAATGCAGCTGTCTGCTTCTTCGTACTTGCTAAAATCACATGCTGTTTTCAACTTCTAGAAATGGTCTTGTGTCAAAGTTGGCATTCCTGCAATATTAAAAAATTCCTGTTCACCGGTTTTCAGGTCGGGGACCTGAAAGGATGTGATTAACAATGAGGTGCCATATACGAGGGATATGATTTATTTTTCCACCATTTTGGCTCACTTATGAAACCACTTTGACCCCTCAATGACCTAAAAACACCTGGTGCTTCCTCTTGGTTGTTTTTGAAGAAATTCTGCGCATAATAGAATACTTCTGTTTTTGTGCTTCTCATAAAGCTTGACACCCATTGCCTCATGAGGATGGTTTAGTTCTTGCTTTAATCAGAAGTCAGCTGTTAAGGGTCGATCACACTATTTTCATATGTCTGGATTTTACTTTACTCACTCCTAATTAAATACAAAAGCATAAGTCATATGGTATCATTTACAATATTTGACCAGAGGGGCAACTAATATGTGATGATGTGACCTCAGCTAAGATGCCAGTGCTTACACTGGATGGAAATTCAACCTCAGAGTGATCTTGAGGTGGGAGTAAACGTGAAAAACAGAACAGCACGAACTGAATAGAAGAAGTCTGAGCAAAGTTTCTCTCGCTGTTGTAAGGCCCTTCCCAACCGTGCAGTCTCCTGAAATAACAAGCATTAAACTCCAGTTATATCATTTTTTAATGCGTGGGACACATTATCAACACATGCCATAGTGGAATATTAAAAGTGATCTAAACGAATGGTAACGCCTCTGTATCCAAGTTTTTCATTGGTGTTTTTTAATACCATCTAGCTTTAATTTTGTATAAATAGCTTCTTATGTCTCCTCTTATAACAAAGCAATATGTCTACAATACCTAGTTTCCTTCTTAGACAAGTGCCCTCACTTTTTACCTGACTAGGGAACAACAGTTTCCTGGGAATGCAATCTAAAGGAATCCTAGCCATGGGATATTTCCTAAAGGAATCCTGACCTGGGATATTTCCTGTACTTCTGAAGCGATCCATTCCTAAACAGAAATATTCCCATTAAAGGTAGAATGGAGTTCGAATGACCAAAAGTCAATTTGAACCACATTTAGTATATGCATTTGTGTTTCCATACAATTCCTTGTCAAGAAATTGCATGAACAAAATATGGAGAAGTGACCTCTCGTACAGTAAAAAAAAGTTAAAATAAATTATAACTGTCCATGTTGTTGCTACAGCATCAATAGAGATTCATGTCTGTTTTATCATTGTCAACTGCATTCTTGTAACCTAATGACTCATCAGTATCAAACACTTACTGATGGTTGAAGACCTGACTCCCCATCAATCAGTTAAAACTAAGTAAGCCTCTTAGATAAGAGGTGAAATATCCTCAAGTCTAAAGAAGTCAGATTCAATTTGCAAGGATTAAGCTTAGATGGATGAATGACAACCTACACAGACACACTGAAGAAATTGTGCGTTTTATTGTCTGTGTGGTCTTTGTCCAATTGGAAGGCAAACCTTTGGTCCAGTTTTAAGTCCTGAGCATTTTGGGCCTGGTTTTCATTAAGGATATCACTGTACTTTGCTCTGTTCAGCTTTACTTCAAAAAATTACCACTGTCCCACTCCCTCCTGCTGAAAAACGCTCTAAAAGCATGATAGTGCCACCACTATGCTTCATTGTCGGGATGGTACTGGGCACTTGATGAGAGTTTGGTTGTGGCTTCAAAACAACACTTACCTCAGAGTAAGTGACATGAACTCACTTAGAACTCAGGCCAAACAGTTCAATCTTGGACTCACCAGACCAGAGAATCTTGTTTCTCCCCATTGGAGAGTCCTTTAGATGCTTTTCTGCAAATTCTTTTTCGGGCTCCCTGTCTTTCATGAAGAGAAGCTTTTGTCTGGCCACTCTGACAGAAAAATCGGTGGAGTCTTGCAGTCATGGTTGATCTTCTGTAAATGTATCCCATCTCCACACAACTAGAGTATGGTCAACTAGAGTGACCAAAGGGTTCTTGGTCACCTCTCTTATCAAGGCCCTTGCTGACTTTTGCAGTGTCCCAGTTGTTCCAAAGTTCTTCCATTTAAGATTTATGGGGGTCACTGTGCTCTTGGTGACCTTCAATGCAGCAAACAATTTTTTGTAGCCTTTCTCAGATTTGTGCCTCAATCTGTTCCTTTCTCTGAGCTATGCTGGAAGCTCCTTCGATCTCATGGCTTGATTATTAGTCTGATGTGCATTGTCAGCTGTGTGTCCCTATGTAGACAGGTGTTTTCCTTTCCACATAATGTCCAAAAAAATTAAGTAAAATTTTTCAAAAGATCAAAAATGTCCAATTAAAAACGAGGTCAAAAAAGCAAGTGGACTGAGGACAAAGAAGAAGAAATCCTTTATTGATCACATACAGCCATACATAGTACAACATAATGAAATTATTTCTCTGCATTTGACCCATCCCTGAGGGAGCAGTGTGTAAACCCCCTTTGAAGCGCCCGGGGAGCTAGGATTTCAGGGTTTTGCTCAAGGACCCTTTGACAAATAGACCCTGGTGGGTCCGAACCGGCTACTTTTCAATCTTCCAATTGGAAGATAGCCGCTCAAGTGTACTTAAGAGACACATTCTAAAGTAGACTCAGTAACAACAATTGGGGACAGATGAGAGGATTCAACAAACAGGGAGGAGACATGTGGTCTACATTCACAATGGCAGTCACAGGACTCGATTCCAGTTTTTTTCTAAGATCAGATCTTTTTTGCGTAGCTGTTCACATTACTTATAAAATGTGGCCTATACCAGACTCCAGCATGAAGTTCACGGCCATAACTGACCTGCAGAAAAGAATAGGAACAAAGACTTCACACTCAGCATGTTGACAAAACAGAAGCAAAATTCAAGCCACTAAAGTAAGTTTGGAAAGTGTTAATAGTGTTTATGGGGCTGTTTTCCATTGAAAAGCGACTCAGCACAGCTTTTTGATGAATGTTGATGGAAGATGATGATAAAGTGACATGAATTCTGATTTGACGGCTCACACTGAGTTCGTATTTCAAAAAAGAACAACCTGTGATTGATTTAGGACCATAAATGGAGGTGACTTATATCGGAACTGGAAAAGAACAGATCCATGTGGTTAATGCTGTTCCAATGCCATGAAAAAAAAAAAAATGAAACCTGGGCCACATTTTTCCTACAGAATGAATGTAGAGGAAAGAGAAACACCCACATATACACTAAGCGACAAAAAGGGAACTGGAATAAAGAAAAACGGCTGAAGAACAGAGGATCAGCTGCAAATAAAAACAGGAAACAATGATGCAAAAACTAGAGCCGTGACAAATCAAACTAAAGTAAAACATAAACAATACCACAACTATGACCGAAACATAACAAAATTTGAAAAAACAGATAGGGCCTGAATAATATCTGAGTTCGCTAGACATCCAGGCTATTTGCTTTTCAAGAAAAAATGTAAATGTTCTGTAGAAGACTTTGTAGACTGTATAATAGTTTAAAAGTTTAAACATAAAGCAGTAATACAGAAAGTAATGGTTTTGACTACTAATATTAAAATAACAGGAGATAATGTCAAACACCAGTAACTTCATGATGGATAACATTGAAAGATCTACAACGCCCCTATCCTCAGAGCCTCGCGTGCACTCAATGAACAATCGAATGTTTTAAAATGTTTTCCATCATAAAGGAATGTTTTTAATTTAACAAATAACAGAAGTGTTAAGCATTGGGAACATTTTAAACTGGTTTTGATTTATTCCTCACTAAACTGGACTAACAGTTAAGAGTGCCGAGTGCATCCCCCTGCATTTATTTTGGATTTACGGGTGAAGACATATTCATGTAGTGATCAGAGTGGTAAGGAGGTGTATAATAATGTATTCCCACTCTGATTCACAACAGACATATGAATATGATAAGAGGCCCATAGCTCATAGGTAGACAGGGTATTATTTGAGCAGAGGTACTACGGAAAAGAGTTATTAAATAAATGTGGCAATGAACTTAAACTTAAGTTACAGAGTAGAGCTTTACATGTGCAATTAGGCCTACACTGTCATCCCTGACAGCAAGAATATAACCCTAAAAAGGCCCAATCCCCAGCATTGTACAAGCAACTACCCTGTTTATCTCCTCAAATTAAATGTGAACTTATGTTTGAAAACTATTTTTTTAAAAAACAAAACAAAAAGCTCCCCAAAGTGAGTAAAATGTGAAATCGACAAGATATATCCCCTCGAGTTGATTCATATGCACTAAAGATGGACTAAATTGGACCAAGGGTGGAGAAATCTTGGCTAAAAAACTTTTGGAGATAAAGCTCCCCTTAGTCTCGGAAATATCCAACTGACCTTTCCCTCAATCTAGTTCATTCTCACACTAAGGTCTATGTTGATATAAAATTTGAAAATGAGCCATTAAATAGCTATTGCTATAGCACAAGTAATTTAAACAGGTGACTAATATCCCAATTTGGAAAGGTTTAATTTGGAAAGGAGAAAAGTGTCCCATGTAAACCCACCCATTGAGTCTTTTCTCCCATAAGCAATATTTATTGTCAAGGCTGCACTCAATTTGCAAAAATGCAGGTTTCCTGAGACTGGCCAAAGAGAAGAAAGACATACTCAAATGCTTGACCTTGAATACCAAAGTGGAAATGCCCTCCGTGTTTTGAGTGGCCTATGTCAAAATAGGTATCTCTGACATCTGTGGAGATTAACTACAACCAGAAGAAAACTTTTGAAGGACATCAACTCTACAACACATCTAAAATGGGGTGACTTGCAGATGCCTGTTCAACCTCCATTGGTCTAGGATAGGCCTTAGACAAAAAGAAGGGAATTTACTATGCAAGCATTTCCACAGCAGTGTCTTTAGCTTTTAATAGAGAGTCATCAGTGGATGGACATGTCGCATTATATCCCAGGGTTTGTCACTTATTTTACCTGGTGACAAGACGAGCGAGGCAAGAAATTGGTCCGCATGTTATCAAGACTATGTCCTCCCACAATGTGCACCATGGCCAGGGTCCCAGCATCCCTGCCTTGGTGAGAAGTATTACTTCAGCTCTTCCAAGAAGGGCAGAGCGAATTAATGAAGTCCATCAAAAGAAAGATGTAATTGGTACAATGGTAATATGATTTAGCTGGAACTACCCATAGTATTGCTTGCAATGATAAGTTTCCTGAGCTCAGTGTTCCTGGAGTTCATGGAGGAAATTTCTGAGCCATCCTTAACCTCCACACTCACATTCTCAGACCCCTGAAATGACACTTCAAAGGAAAAGATCTTCCCTCGGGCTATATGGACTCTCACAGACTTGAAACTGAGAATCTGATACCCTTGTCATCATACCATCATCCCCATCTTCACCTGAATCCCAGGCAAACACTTGAGGGGTGGGTGGGGGAGGCAGAGCCCGTACCATTACTTTCAGCAGCTCTATTTCGCCTCACAAAGCCTCCATTTCCTGGCCAGGTGGAGCTTGCGTCTCCATTCTTTTATATTTATTGCTATCTTCCTCAACACGTCACCTGCATCAGCACTTCTAAAATTGTTTGTGGGAGCAATGGCACTTGAGCCCAGACGGTGGAAGGACTTGTCCAGAAATCGGCTGAGCAATCGGGCCTCTAGTGAGCAGCCTAGTGAGGCTGCTCAATTCATAGACAATGCAAACCAGCCTTACTTCCACTATAATTATGATTTTACAACTTTAACGAAAAAAAATTGGGAATTAATTGGAGTTAAAATCGGTATCGGCTGGTCAGATTTAATAAAAATCTGAGATCGGCCCAAAAAATTGTAATCAGTGTATATAGTACCTATAGTTTATAGAATATAAAATATAGGTACTATAGGTATTTGTTGTAGATAGGGCCTCCTCATAATGTGTTAAACACATCTAACAATATAGGGGTCAGTCTGACGCCTCAATGACGACAATGCCTGATTGACAGTCGATATACAGTTCGGTAGGATAAAACACTAAGCTCAAACAGGAATCGTGCGGCGATTTCGATGCGTACGATGATTTTCCTCAAAATAATAATTTTGAGCCTCCATTACGATTATAATACAACTCACATCTGGCGTACGCTGTCATGCAGTCTTACAAGTCAGTGGTCATTGTAACAGATAAGCTTACACCCACATACATCACAGTGCGATGGTGCTGAATGTGTGGAGGAGACTATTTTAATAGTCCTGGATGTGTGGTGCTTGTATCGACCTGCCTGCAGTTTTAATGTTGATGGACTTGAAAGTGTGAAATAAAATTTTAGCTCATTCCCTTCCCGCTGGGTTTGATTTGTGTGAATTTAGTTCTAATCTTGTATTTTATTCCCTGAATGAACTGAAAGACTTTCAAGAGAATTATTCCTGCTGGTTTGGGGAAGATGTTCAGGATATATTCAATGTGGTTCAACTTCAAAAGTCTGAATACTGAATAACACATGATTTTATGGTGTTTGGAAGGCACAAAAAGCCATGTGTTCATGCATAACACTGTTAATGGTTAAGAATGTTGCTTGTGGCAGTGCACCAGACAGAGGTCTGGGGCCTCATTTATAAAACTGTACGTAGGATTTGCATCAGAGGATGGCCTACGGATGAACATAAGATGTGCTCGTGCGCACATACTAAGCTTATTTCCCATTATAAATCACAATCCACTCTCAGTATGGCGCAGCATGTGGAGCTTCGTGCAACACCAACTGTTGCCCATAAAGAGTCAATTAAAGACCTCTAATTAATATAAATTATAATTGTTAATATAAGAATGACTCCTGATGGATGACATCAGTCACAGCGAGGGCACATACAGAAATAACTCTCACTATGTCATTGAAGTTCTTAGTGGAGAGGTGGAAACAAGACCAAAGGTGCTGTTTGGAGAAGACTGCCGGTGTTACAACTTTCACAAAGGTGTTAGAGTGGCAGAACGCGATGAAGCTACTCATGGTTGGTCTGACATTTTGACAAAGATATCTTTCACTTGCTTTCCCTCCTGAGTGGAGTGACGGAGGGGGACACTGATGATGTGTAAGTAGCACGTGATAACTACGTATTATGTATTACTTTGTTTAAAATGAGTGTGAACCAAATGCATTCAAGTAGTATTGAATGAAAACAAGCTCATTATGTGCTAAAACCAGGGCGCTATGTACATATTCAATCCCACTTCACCAGAGTTTAGCTTATAGCTAGCATTAGCTTAGCAATATAGAGTATTCCGCTCACTGAATCATTTTATGAAAACCTTAAACAACTCCACTGTATTACCAACATTTACTATACATTAGAGAAGTTAATCTTATCATTTGATGCAAATGAAAGAGCTTTTACTTGATAAATAATGTGAGAAAAATGCAAAGCCTAGAACAATCAACCTACCCTGTTGTGGATAATGGCAGCCTGGCACGTGAGGAAGGAGTAGTGGAGCCTTCATGCGCACAAAATAAAATTGTTTTTTTCATTCTTTGAAGACTTATACTAATAAAAATTCAAAACAGGATGCTAAGTAACAAAACATCCAGATGAGTAATAAATCAAACGGCAAGTGGAACATTAAACCCGTTACACATGCTAAGGGACACTATTGACTTAATTTCACAAAATGACCAAAGAGTTGCTTATTCTATTCTCTTCCCATCCTCCAACATCACGCATCATTACCCATTGTAATTACAAACATGTTTATACTCAATAATAAGAATAAGAATAAACACATTCAAAGATTTATCAGGTGATGAAAAACTAATTCATATCTGCTCGACTGAGGCGTCTGACACGGCGTCAGTGTGAACCTGCTGTCTGACGGTTTACTTTTTCATTTATGTAAATGGTTTTCAATGACATTCCCCATTTCCCAATAATTGTTTGATTATGACACAAACAAACAAAGGTTTGTTCACAGTGAGAGATATCTCTGTTTGTATTCATTTTCCAGGGAGGATCGATCAAACATCTGTTTGATTATTCATTGTAAAATTGTCTTTAAGTGGTTTAATTTGGATTTATCGTACAGTGAAGTTTGCTTTTTATAGTCCCACGGATTGCGCTTTTGTTTACAAGTGAGACCCCTGGACATAATTTCAACTTACTTCAATGAGAAACTTGTTCCAAACCTTTGACTGATCACGTAAATGACGATTTTTATAGGACATAGTACCCAATGCCTACCCTCGCTTATACCTTCTGCCATTCACCCTTTTTAAAGCCCCATAGTAAACTTGGAAGAGTGGAAGGCATGGCTGGAATCCCATATCAACAACCTGCCTGCTTTGTTTATTGTACTAAGCTCAGTCAGATTCTCTAATGATGAAAACACTGTACTACTTTACTTTTAATGTGCTGGAAAAGGGGAAGACACGATTGCAGGTAGGCTGTTATGATTACTGTGTTTACTTTCCATTGAAGTTGGGGAAGTTGTTGTCAGATATAATATATCTTTATAAGCCTTTCACATGTTAAAAGTCTCTCCTGTAACCTGAATATTCTGTTGGATGTATTTATTTTTATAAATTAGATGTATATTATATCATGGAGATTATATTTAGGCTATTTGTCAGGATTTGTTACATGTCCCACATTGTCTCGCTGAAAAAATACTCTTTGCCTCTCATTTTCATCATTGGGATCTGAACACCCTACTTCTAGTAGACTTACTATATTTCAATGCAAATAAACAAGAAAGGCTACCGGTCATACTGATCCACTTCCAGCCAGTTCCTTTAATCAGACTTATAGTCAGGTATACCTAGTGAAACCTCCAGATAGCCACAGGATCAATTATGACCCCCCATGAATGCTACACGTAAAAATATACATACTTCTGCAGCTAGACAGATGAATAGTCAGTCAGTCAGGCTAATCCAGCCTGCTGCTTGTGTGTTTTCCAGACTTACACATGCTCCCAACAAATCTAGTGAGGGGAATCCATGTAAGAGTTGTTAATCACATCTTGGGGCTAGAGAATTTAGCATTTGGATAAATCAGCTATTTCAACAAACTGTTTCAGACATTTTCCAGACAGAAGTGAAGGAGTGAGATCCGATGGCCTGTCAGCCACAGCCTTGAGAAAAAACAGAACTGAAAGATGGATCTTATGGAGAAATTAACGGACAAAAGTTTCCAGTAAAACAGTGAGAGGAAAAAAGGGGCTGGTGGATGCTACCAGGTCACATTACGAGTGGCACCATACAAGTAGTCTACATGTCAGGAGGGGCTCAAGACATATCTTCATTGTTTATTGCGAGGATTTTAACGGAACGTCTATGACTGCAAGGGTAACATTAATTAAAAATGGGACCTGTTTCTCCAGATCGGTGTTTAAAAGCCAAAAAAATCGCCTATATTGTAAATCCCAGCAGCAAAAGTTAAAAGATAATTGTAATTTTTTTCATTTTCAAAACAACATACATTCACTGATGTGTCCTATTCGTTCTGGAAATCAAAGTACCAGAATTGTTTCTCTGTCCAGGATCTTTTCCTCCATAGTCATCCAACCCAAACCAAACCAGTACCTCTTAGTTCCCCATCCTTACATTTTATAATTATTGCCAAATCGGCAATGTGCCATAGATTTCCTGGGAAAAAATATATTTTTAAATAAAAAGAAAGTCCAGCCCTCAGCCTTCAGTGAGAAATCTATTCTATTAAAAATTGTTTGATGGACCCTATTTGAAAAGAAATAACCTAGTCTTGCAAATCAAATAAAAGAGACTATTATAAATTTGTAGATTTGATACGGCCCGGCACAGCTCACCTGAAATTGGTCCTGTGTCCCTTTTTGAATAAACAACAGTCTTCATTTAAAAGTCCGTAATGCTGCTCTCTTGTATTCTCCAAATGTGTTCTGCATGTGGTTGTTTTCTCTTAATTACAGCTCGTGCATGTTGTATTGGTTAAAGTTTTGGAACTATCTCTCATGGCTCCTCCAAGTTGTGAGAAATAGCTCATCTTTTCTTAGTTCTTTGGAATGCAGTAACATTTGAACTGTTCCTTTTTTCCCAGGGATTATTTCCACCAGCTACAAAAGAATATATTTTCCATGAATCCATCTCTACATCTTCTTTATCTAATCTGGGTCGGGTCGCATTGGCTTTAGGCAAAGACGAGCATCGCAGACGTCCCTCTACCCAGTAACACTCTCCAGCTCATCCTGGGGGATCCTGAGGCATTCTCTGGCCAGATGAGACATTTAATCGCTCAAGCGAGTTCTGGGTCTTGGGCTTCCTAATCAGATGCCAGATCCACCTAAACTGCCTCTTTTCAACACCATCAAGCTCTGAGTAGAGCAGGCTTGGCACGACTCCGAGCTTGATCTCATTCTTTTGGTTTCAGTTTTGTTTTAAAACGGTGGACGCCAACCGTTCCCTGCGGGTTGGGGAAGAGCTGTTGCCGTAAGCAAAGGAGTTTCAGTATCTTAGTTCCCATTCCACGAATCCAATTTGATTTTTCTTTTTAATTCATCAGATTATTATGTGACAGCCTTAAAGAAAGTTGTGCTTCAATCGTATTTCTTTTAATTGTGCATCTATATCTTTTCATTCATCATGTTTTATTATGATATATAATTTGATTTGAATCAAGAGAAAGAAATGAATGAAGTAAAGAATATTATTTATTTTGTTGCATAGACTCTTCAGGGAGATTGTGATTGTAGGATATCTGTATATCCATCCCTTGGATTCATGACGTTGGTGTGGCGGGTCAATGACGATGTTCCTGATAAATAGATCAGCTTATTATCAGTAGTGGATGGTGACTTTAAAAATTAGGGAGGATGGACAGTTGCTGTTTTTTTCTTTTTCTTTGAGCATCATTCCATGTTTTGGCCAATAGTAGATCAGCATGAAAAAAGGAGCACATTAAAATCCCTTAAATTCATCCAGTAGTTCTTCCAGATGAGGACAAGCTAAGTCTGTCCTCCTCTGCTTCCTTTGACAGCCTTTGCCTTCCATTTAGATGCTGCGGTTGACGCATTATCTGAAATTCAGTAATGGATAGTCTCCAAAGAAGATATAAAAATGATTGTATAAATTATAAAGAGATTTGGCAATCGTACATTTGAACAGTCGTTTTTTTGGATCAAAACTTTGTCTCTCAAAAAAAGTGGAGGACCAACCCCCTTTGCTTATTATCACAAAACTTCTGTTGCAATAGATTCATCTTAACTTAATTCGGTCTGTTCTTGTTGAAACTAAATGTATTGATTTGAAGTCTAAACATATATCTATGGAAACCAGCCTAATGACTAATGATCCCGTCTGCAACTTAAGCAACACTTATTTTATTGTACTGGAAAGAGTTGAGCATTTAAACAGTCTTTTGGTTATTATAAGCTTTCCTTGTGGTAAAGAATCCCACCTAACATCCAGCTGGGCCCCCGGTTCACATTTCTATCCACCTGCCAGTTATAGTGAGTCTGCTGACTCCTCCTGGTCCCAGACTACCTATTTACACAGTGATCCTGTCAACAGAACCTGATCCAGTCTCTTCTACAAACACTGGCTGCCTTAGAATACTTAAATAATTAAACTTATATCCTATACGACAAAGGGCTCAAGGACAGACCGATTTTAGCGGACAGTGACGTGTGGATTGGCGATGAAACGCTACCAGCGCAGTTTTATCCACCAGAGTGAAATAAATTGGTGGAATCTGTGGAAAGAGTTCACAGGCAGAATGGTTCTATACTTTATATCGAGGTATACGTAGTAACACATTTTATATTCCTTAATCTGATGTTCAAAACAACACTTTAACAGACATGGGGAATTTCACATGTTCACGCATGGAAAGAAACACGTAGGGGGAAAAAAGCACATGTGGTTTAGATTAACATGTGAGTCCTCACATGTGGGTAAGTCTATACGACCCTTATTAAACATGACTGTTGGTTACTGGCTAAAACAGCTGGAGAGAGAGAACCTCTATTTCTCCGCCTGTCATATTTAATGACACATTTTAACGCTTGTGTGTTTTTAGCAGAGGGTAAGTGATAATCTTACTCCTCCTCATTCCCATCTCACTCACTGTGTCACTCCAGCTGCGATGTGTCCACACAAGAAGCCTGGTGGTTAAAAGGGAGTCATGGCATCTTTTTCTGCAGCTGAGAGTGATTAGGTCATTATGCCGTCCCCATTGTCAAGCACCGGGTGTCAAGTGAAGTGAGGAAGGGGTTGTTCAGGATTGGGGAGGCGGCAGAGTGAGACTAGAAACCGATGACATCAGGAGTGTGCAAACTGGATCCCCACTACACATTATCATAATGACTGTGAGTCCGACTGGGGGAGGTGGTCTCACCCAGTCATGACCCCAGCCGTGCAAACCCCACCAACTGTGCCCCCTGTTTTTGACGAAATGCACTCGACATAATAATGTTTTTAAAGCATTCATAGCTTTCTTTAAAATTTAAGTGGCTCACTTAGCTAGATCTTCTGTAAACAGAAGGGTTTCGCAGAAGCGCTGAGAGCTTTTTTGAAGCTCAGTGGGCCACTTTAGGTCAGCTTAGTGTGTGGTATTTATTATCTCACAGTGGTATCCAGGCTACACCACACTGCCCCTCTGATATGTTCACCCTCCTCTCCTCTTCAATCTGGGTTCAGTAATTTGGTCTTTGGCGTGAAATGTATTGTTGCCATTCCAAAGAGATTCAGAATCTGGGAAGCATTCTGATTTTGGAGAGACCCACTGACAGCTGCTGTACGACTTGGGCAGAGTCCAGAGTCCTATCTTGAAGTCCTCGAATGCTCCTCCACGCCTTCATTGTAGCTTTGGAGCATCTTTTTCAGTCATTCCTCAATGTACAGCGTAAACCTGACTGGGACCATCGGAAAATAAAACAACTCCCTTCCTCTCCATCCCAATAAAACCTTTCATCACCTGATCCCTCTTAAACCAGTCAGATGATGACATTGATTGATACCGGAACATACGGGTCCATCTGTAGTTGAGTAGTGATTGTGTGTGGTTATTTGTGTGTGTGTCAGCGAGGCTTTGGGAGCTACCTTACTCTGTGTTTCTGGATGTTTACACAATCACTGCTGGAAGTGCTAGTGGTCCCATGCTAAAAGCCACAGAACTCATGCTTTGTTTCTCAGGGAACCACTTGCTGCAGGACTCGCAGCTTACAGTAACAGGCATTATTTACACAAACATACACTCTCCACACACATCTTTTTATTGATGAGATCCTAATTTTTCTCCAAAATAATCTTGATCAGCATACAATAATTTAAAATGCAGGCAGAACAACATTGCAAATATTATTTTGTGGTTATATTTCAGATATTATATTTGATATTATAGCTGCTGTGTATTATGTGTGTGTGTCTATTTGTCAAGTGTGTTTTTCCACTCAAACCTACAAACTGAGAGCCTTAAACTGTAAGATCTAGATGTAACCTTTGGTGTGATGATGAGATAAGAAAGGACTAGATTCTTCTTGCAGAGATCCAATAAAATATTTTCAATGTGAGAAATAAAAATCACAAAGTATTGTGCAAATGTTACCAAAGACCCCTGAAAAAGCCTGAAAATGTAGTCTCTTTTCGCTAAACTGACTTTGCAGACATATGGTAAAATAAGCGCTCCAGAATATATCTAAAGTGTCATTTTCATACAATGCCAGAAAACACGGATCCAGATTGCAGCATCTCAACACATGTTGGATTAATTTCCTTGGAATTTTGCTCAGATGTTCATGGACCACAGATGACCATTCAGTTTAAATGATTCCCTGACCGCTCCTCGACCATGACTGTGAGATTGACATTTGAGATTTTGCTTTAAGTGTCTCAAAAACTTTTGAATAGATACAATAGAACAGAATGGACCAACGTTGAGTGCCATTATCCCCTCGCATTTTCAATTGGGGCACAGATAATGACAAAAGTCCTTTTGTTAGCATAGCATGCTAACTAGAGAAGGAAAAATGCATTCTACCATGTATACTAAAAAGTTAAATATGTCTTAAGAGACACTCAAACCAACCAGATCACTTCTCTCTGCCTAGTAGTCCAGTACACACTTACCTCAAGAAGAAAAAAAAACCCACACAAGGACTGATAAAAAAAAACCCAGAAGGAGTTCTGCACCAACATAAAAGAAGTTCTTCAGATGCTGCTATTGGTAAACTTTGGTCTTTCCCAACCAGATTCTTTGGAGAGAGAGATCACCACCCTGCCCTCAGGTCAGGTGATAAGACCCGGTCCAGTACTGTTAGCTGATCTTACCGTCTCACACACAATGACCTACAGCGGTTGTGGATTACAGTACATACCAAACTAGGAGGCCAGAAACCATGTGATGGTGAAGAGGATCTGATACGTTTCTTGCCCTGCTTTGAGGTAAGAAAACTTCTAATACACTGTGTCCTCTAGCCTCCGGCACCCACATGTTCACTGACGTGTGTTCAGGTCAGTGAACTTGTGGAAAGTCGGCCATTACTGTCGAGCACGACAATATAACTGACATCAGGGTTAAACACTATATAGCATCGTCGCTAATTGTTTAAACATGGATATTACCTTGTCACAGAGTTCACCGGGCAAAGAAAGTCTGAGGGAGTGGGTTCTGATGGAGAGACAGAGTGAAAAGAGGTTTTGAAAGCTCAACAATTAAGAGTGTATCTCTTAGAACTTCCAGGCCAGGCCCTACTACTCCATTCAAGCTTTCCGCTCTTTATCAAAACGTTATCTGATCTGGAGGGGAAGTGAAGTTTACACTGCTGATAGTAGCGCTGTGAATGACGCTGCCTGCGCACAGCTCAGGAAGGGTGACTCTGATGACCTCAGTGACCATACTGAGAATGCACACACTCACACACTCACACACTCACACACGCCCACAGCTGGAGGGCATGCTCCATTGAGAAACATGAGAAAAAATGGTCAGTTCAGTGAAGATTGTGGCCGCACGTCGCAGAGAACGGTATGGGAGGCCCTGTTAAAACCTTCTCACCACCACTCCAGCATGGACTTCATTTTGTCAGAGGTCATTCATGGAAAACTTGAAATAGTTATTCTTAGATTCAAGTCAAGTGTGTCTCCAACAAGAATACAACGACTAAGGCAACTCTTTAAAGATTTAATTGTCCCCTTAAAGACATAGTTAACGCACATTAAATCTTTGTCTAAGGACATTTGTTTAACAACTGTTCTCACTTATCTGTCACCCCTGAGGTGTAAAACCTTTGAGGGGGAATTCTGTGAAAAGGACTAATTGTGAATGAAAGCTTGTATTTACAGCGGTATGTGACCTACATCTTCCGCATGTTGATGTTTTTGATTTTACCGTGAAAAGCATTTTCCAGATGATAACAGGATTGTTAGGGGAAAACAACATTTCCACTGCATAGACGGAGTTGGGAGTTCTTATGAACAACTGTGTGGTCTATCCTGAAGACCTGAGGTGTGTGATTCATTTATCCACCCCCACCTCAAAGGCTAACTTTTCAGTGACCCCCTAAGACCAGACCCAGTTAGTTCCATCATACTGTAAAATAAGGGGTGACCCGTGACCCTTCTGAGAGGCATGAATACTTAAGAGTTGGTTTGAAATTAGTTGATGTTCTGTATAAGAAAAATGATTAATGCCACGGGCCTTCGCGTGTAATGACCATAATGACATCTTTTTTTCAGACTGTCTTCCCTCACTGAGGATGCCACAAGCATGTCACCTGGAGCTTTGGTTCCAGCTATGCACCTGCAAATCCAAGAAGGTTTCCTTAATGGCAGTCTGTGTTCATCGCACACAAAAAAATGAGCTGCAAAGTCGTGTGCCACCTGTTAGCATTTATCAACACATAAGTGTTTCTGGGGTGGGGGGGGATTCCTGTAGTGATGTGGCTCGGAATGGGGAAACAATGTCGGGTTCAGCCCAGGATAGAGATGCTGGTTATACTTAAGCACTGCAATTTATATTTATAGAAAATGTTTAAGAGTACACATATTTCCAGTTGATTCTCAAAATGACATCTTATGACGTCTAGAACCACTTTTTTTGGAAAATGATGCAGTAAATAACAAATTATAATGATAATTCCCAAGTATTTACGTGGATCTTCCTGTATATACCTCATTAACTAATGTTAACATGCCAGTGTTTGGATCCTCCTTTCAGAACATCACTTCTGGGACCTGACAATTATTTATTTGCTTTTAAACACTGAATTAGCTTCCTGAATCCAAAAACAAACTTGGTTAAGGACAACAGGTTCAGCTAACTCTGAGTTTATCCCTGAGCTCTGGGTTGATCAACCCTGAGATGAGAAACTCAGAGTTTTGGGTTCAAGAACCACTGTTCTGAGTCGGTTCAGTCAACTCTGACTTAGTTAACTCCTAGTTAAATTCTCAGAGCTCAGATACTGAGATGCGGCTTCATCAGAAAAGGAGAGAAGAAATGCAGTGTGGGAGAAAACCGCTGCCTGAATGATCTCCTTGTTTTACCACATTTCGCACATCGTGTGGGAAAAAGTGATCAATCCTGGGTGGACACAGAACCCGCTGGAGGAATTGTATATTTCCTCTGGGATACTTCAGGATTCCCCACGTCCCCTGGGACATGCCGGAGAGAGTTTGGTGACGTCTCCAATATCTTTCATGGACTGCTGCCACCTCGAGATGTACAGTTGGAGAATGTCATTCAGATAAATCAAGGAATTGAAAGAAAGTTCAATCTGGGTCTCTCAGTCGTCTCCTGACGTCAGTCTATTAACGTGACAAACGACTGACGTACATTACAGCTCCGCTTCAGGCTCAGAAGGAGGAGCAGACAGGAACAAACTCAGGCTTTGTTGCAGTAAACCTTCCAGCGAGGTTATGTTCACAGAGTAAGTTACCGCAGAAACTGACTCAGAACTTAACTTACCTCGCTTTGTGGAACGGAAAACCTTGAGTTTCCCTCATACCTGAGTTCATAAACTCAGAGTTTCCACTTAACTCGCGTCCTGAAATGCCCCCCAGGTCCAATCTTATCCTCAAGATAATAGTCGTAATGTGTGCCTGCCATGTTGTGCTTTATTTTGTTAATTAGTGTATAAACACAGTACAGGACATTACAGTGTGGACACAAAACAGAACCCTAAAACAGAAATAAACCCAATGAGACGAGACAATTACAATGCAAGTAATTATAGTGTTACAGAAACAAGGGCAAGTGTGTGAGTGAGTTTGTTAGTGTAGGTGTAAGTATATGGGATTGAGTTCTTTATGTGTTAACATTACATTCTATCATTCATGCTTTGAAACCAACCTGGAACAGGCTTTACCAGCATGCACTGCTCAGACACGGGGAGAAGGGTTTTTTCATGCAGCGTGCCCTTCATCCTTTACCAACCTGCTGCTGGGATTTATTATAGACTAATAGATGCGTCTGTGCACGTCTGTGCACGCTGTTCTAACCGGTCTTCATAGCGAAACATACATTCTAAAGTATAATAATTCACTCACCGTCATTATTTGAGATGTGTCCTCTTGTTGTATACAGTATAATTAGTTGTTTGTGTTTGAGAGAACATTTAAAAGCCAGGATGAAGCTTAGATATAATAAATCTGATGCTATCCCTCTGGTACACTTCATTAGTTGGGTTTACACGGAAACGTTTCTTCGTTTTAATATTCCTGTATTGACTGTGTACATGCACAGTGATCTAATTGGAAATGGTGTTTACATGCGCGGTCACATCAATCAGAAAAGCTGTCAACAGCTGATTGATGAGCGCAAAAGCCACCAATAGAGGACGAGTTTTAGCAGACGGTGGGCGTCTATCATTTATCTATTATCAGGGCTTTTTTTAATGAGATTGTGATGCTTTTAACGTAGAAACAGCTTGATAATAACTTCAGGTTAGCAAACATTGAGTTATTATTGAGTTTGTGCTGTGTGGTAAAGTTATCAAAAATGTTACCTTAACATCTACTTCATCCGTAACGTTAAAAGCAGAAACTCCTCATTACATGTTATTCTGAAAACCATCCATCAGTGGTCAGAGACTTTCACAGAGGTCTTCCTCCTCCTCAATTACTTCATTTCTGTTGCATAAAATGTGAAGTTGGTCACCCGAACTGTTAACATTAACATCATCTTTAACGTTAAAAGCAGAAACTCTGAATCAGGCGCTTCATCCTGTAGCTTCATACCCACGTCACTAAACAGAAGGCTTTGATTCATTCTCCATAACCACGTAACCTGTTCAGGGTCGCAGGGCTGGAGCCTCTCCCGGCGCCTTAATTAATTAATTCATGCTCAATAAAAAACGTAGTCGGTGGGTCTGATCCACTTTGTTGTTGTGGATTTATGATTAGAATGACCTTCAATGTTTTGCAGCGCTTTTTAATTTGTTCACAGCGTCGGTCAGTCACGGCTCCTCACAATGTTTCTTGGACGTGTTTGAAGAGTTCATTATTTCTTACTTTCCCACTTAATTCTTTTGAGAGTTTGTATGAATAAGAAACTCTAACCCGGCGACATAGGGGTCCCAAGTCGGTGTACATCTAGTGCCGGGCCCGAGCCTGGATAATTGGGAAAGGTTGAGTCAGAAAGGGCATCCATTGTAAAAACATAAGCCAAATCCATGTACGGAATTCAACAGGATCGGTTTGGGCCCCGTTTAACAAATACCATCACTGGTAGTTAGTCAGCAGGGTACCGACCAATGGATACAACATGTTGACTTGCTTTGGCTGAAACTGGCTAACTTCCGATCTACCGATTGGGAGACCGCTTCACCCACTGAGCTACAGCCACTCTTCCTTTCCAAATCTATTCGGAATGAGGCCGTCCATGTGAATCCATCTAGAGGTATACAGCTGTTGTTGTTTACAGCATTTGTGTCTTTCCTGCCATAACAAGTCAATTGTTAGTTGAAAATGTCCAATACTTCAACACACAGTGACATTAAGTAAGTCATACTTAAATAATATCCATTGATATGTGGATTGAATATTAATTGTTGCAGTTTTCAAAAATCCACCTATGATTGTATCCCCAGAATGTTGGGGGTATTATGGATTCGTCATCGCCCACATCCGCATCTCACCGCCTCAGATCCTTCAATTTAATGCATAACTCAAACTATTTCAAGGATCATGTTCAAAACCCACATAAACTTTATTGTGAGGAAGAACTGGAAGTATTTTGGGAAAGGTTGGTTGTTTATTTCTGAAATTAGGGGGAGCTTTATCTCCAAATGCTTTCAGGCCATAATTTCTCAGCTGTTGGTCTGATTTACTCCAAATTGGGTGTTTAAGAATCCTGTATATGATATAATTTACTCTTATAGTTCATATTTTACACACTAGGGGGAGATTTTATGCAAAAATACTCTTTTGGACATCACATTTTAATTCGGGGGGGGGGCAATCAGGGGGATTGCTTGTACAACGTATGGGGTTAGGGGCTTTTTCGGGGATAAACCTTTGCTGCTGGGGACGACAGCGTAGGCCCAGTTCTATAAATAAGTACTAGGGGACACTTTTTCACTTTTCAACACTACAGAATGTTACCATTCATACAGTTATAATGAAGCACTATTTCTGTACCACCTCAAAAATATTTCTGTGTTTTGTGTTCCGCTACCTGTTGACTTGAATACTCAGCAGACATGTACTTAGCTAAGCTATCTAAAATACATCAGTGAAAAGTTAGCATTCTAAACTGAGTTTTATTCTTTTAGTGTGTGTGGGTTTGTGTGCGTGTGTTTGTGTGTGTGTGTGTGCGTGTGTGTGCGCATGAGTGTTTGGGTTGTGGTGGTGGTGGGGGTCCATGAATGGGGCAGGACACTCTTTGAGCCTCCAAATAACAAAGGCTCCTGTACAACCTGTAGCGTTGATATTTTGAGGAGACTACAGCTAATAAAAGCATTTCCATCATGCCTCAACTATCACCTACCCAAGACCTAAAATCACAAATAATATTGGATATCTTGCTTGCCAGTTATATTTTGTCACTATGAGAACTTTTCAGCACCACATTAACTTGCTTGTGGCCCCAAAGCAGGAATATGGGCCTCATCTAACTGCCGTGGTCACTGATGTACTGCTCACCCCTCTGAATCCTGATGAACCATAAGTTAGAGAAGCCCTCAAGTATGTTGAAAGTGTATGATAGTTCAAATGTACAGTTGAATCACGCCATAAAAACTAAGTCACTTTCAGTTTTCTGGTTATCTGGGGGCCTGAAGACGACCCATGGGCAAAGCCTTTGTTAACTTAAGTTCAGATAAGTAACTTTAGTCACCCTCTATAGGAGAAATTGGTTTAGGGCACAGCAGTACAGCTGTTGCATTATACACTGATCTGCCATAACATTAAAACTACCTGCCTAATAGTGTGCAGTCTGTCAGAACCGGCTCTTTTGTGGGTTTAGATCATAGGCAAACCTCCACTTCCCACCCGCATCATTGAACCTTGGGCACCGATGACCCTGTTGCCAGTCCACCACCAATTCCTACCTAAGAACACTTTGGACAAACCACTGCCGACCAGTTCCACCCAGTACGACCCAGTGTTTCTGGAGATGCTCTGACTTAGTCATTTGTCCATCACACTTTGACCCCCTGTGAAAGTTTTTCGTGATGCCTGCCCGTATTTCATGCTTCCAACACATCAACTTTGAGGACCTATACTCCACCTACAGACAGTTTTCATGGTAACCAAACAATCAATTTTATTCTGTCAGTTCCCTTGTGGTCATAATGCTATGGCTGATATTGGTGTTCATTATAAGATTGCTCTTGCAGCATCCACATACATACTCATACATATTCTAAGATCATATACCAACAATAATTTAAAAAAAAAAACAACCTTACTTAAAGAAAGTGCATAGCAGTTATAATAAAACTATTATGAAAATGCTGGTGCCTGAGTCACGCGTTGGTTTGCTGCAGTAAACTCAGTGATTGGACTCACTCTTGGTCCCCTAGCTTAGATCCCACTGTATACCTGGAGGAAGGAGTTTATATTCTGAGAGAAGAGAACGTCATGCCTTTAGATCCTTGAGCATTCCAGTCACCGATCATATCCCCTGTGGACATACGTGACCAGTGCTGTCCCTCCACAGGAGTGGGTTTATTGTAAAGCAGCAGTGTACCTTGCCTGGCTGATCCCGCCCCTATAGCTTGGGGAGAAAGCTGGTGCACAGCGTTGCAGCAGAGCCCTTAGCAGTTGCTGTTTGAGCAGCCCACCCCTGTCTGCAGTATGCATGTTCACCAGGGAATCCGAGAAGTGCTCACGTCCGAACAGTGTACTTCACCGGCCAGAGACCATCCACTCAAGAGTCGGGGATAATACAATTGGATGTGGCAGGCGGACCGGAGGCGGAAAGCCCCGAGTGACCGGAGGAACAGAGTATTAATACAGGAACGCAGGCTGTCCCTCTCCTCTGAACGTGGACAATCATGCATGTGCTCTTCTGGGGCTTGGGATTCCTAATATTCCCTAATATCTTTAATGCAGTCGCATCCATCGGGACATTGCATTTGAATTCAAGCACAGGTAACGTTTGCCGCATTTTTTTTTTTTTTTAGTCATGGAGTGGATTTCTACGCCAGAGAGCAGAGAATGAATGAGTGTTTGAAGCAAGCACGAGTTTGCAGCGCATTCTGTGTGTCTCTGCAATGCTGTAAAACTTTGTTTCAAAAAAAGGAAGCACTGATAATCTCCACATACTGTGTGTTGCCACTTAATCCTTAATTGCATTCTTGTTTTTATGCCTGTATTCCCCAGGAACAGAGGAGATCGACGCGTATGAGATTGTAACGCCGGTGAGAGTGAATGAAGCCGGTGACAAGTTTCCAACCAGTGTGCACTTCAAGAGGAAGAGACGGAGTTTGGATGAGAGCACCGGCAACAGCACGGACCATTGGGCCTCGCCAAACATCCATTATAGGATTTCTGCTTTCGGACAGAATTATCACCTCAACCTCACCCTGGATTCGGGATTTATCGCACCCATCTACACTGTGACAGTGCTCGGAGTACCCCGAAGAGATAACCTAACGGATTTTGCAGCAGATGGAGAGTTGGAGGAGGAGGAGGACACGGAGTTGAGGCACTGCTTCTATAAGGGACATGTAAATGCTCAAGGCGAGCACGCCGCGGTCATCAGCTTGTGCTCCGGACTGGTGAGTTTTTACGCACGGCTGATGTTTTACTTTTCTACCGTGCGCAGTTTTCGCGTCATATTGCATAATTATGCAAAACCTTGGCGCTAACTCTGCGCACGACCTGTCGTGCTCGTGCACATTTGTAGTTTAATCCGCTGCACATTATTTAACTGTAAAAAACATATTTATTATAAAATAAAGACAAAATAAATTGATTGAAAAACGTTTATAAATGTTTAAAGTTAAAAAATTGAGAGTAGCTGTGGCTGATTTGAAAGAAAAATAACTTTGGCATTGCGTGATTTTTTATTTTTTTTTTAAAGTAAGGATGCGGCATGCTTCCAGAGTCAGAAATAACACTAAAAACCAATAAACTGTGCTAAATTTCTCGAGTCCGAACTCTATTTCTTGTAGGAATACGACACTTAGGTTCTTAAATGCCTCCCTTTGGGATCCCGGTGGTGGGTGACGTCTTTACGCACGCTAGTAGCCCACAGCGGGAGTACGGGTGGTACTGACGTCATCACAAATTGGTCTCACTCCCAGGATTGCTGAAGCATGACTTTTGGAGTGGAGGAAGAGTGCACTCTGAGTTTATGGCATTAAAACCACAATAAATTGACAGATACGAGTAAAGGGTCGATTTCCTCCCAAATTATAAATCACATAAAAATTGCTTTGCTCTGCAGAGAGCTTTAGGGAGTTAAGGTGAAATTTATGGACCATATCTTCAAGCACTTCACTCAAACAAAAAGCTGGTAGTGCATTTTAGTGTACTATTTTGTGCCTCTTAAGATAATTTGGACCTTGTTTTCTTGCAGGTAAACTTGCAGGAGCTTTCCTTTTGTCTAGGCAGCTCCCCAGGTCGATGAAAGAGCAACTCCGTAATAGTTAATAGTGTTTAGTAGTAAACGTTCTCTTGTTCCCACTTGATGAAAAACAGACTACCCAGCTCCTTAATTTTACAAATGTCAAGGGATTCATAGGTTTTTGTGATCATTTTTGTCATGATGTTATAAACATGATTTATGTTTAACAAAATTGTGCCACATGTGGCTGCAATGATGATTTTCCACAGCCAGTCAAATGAAAATAAAATGTGCTAGGGTTGGCATGAACCTTATCTACACCATCAGAGACCTCCAAGTCAGAAAGTCACACTAAACATGGTACATGTAATAACGCTTTCAGAATGTTTACCGAGACCATGCTGTCTCACTGTTACCACGATAAGCATCACACCTCTCACTATTATCCTGTTCCGAGGCCATTTTTACATGCGTGCAAATTTGCTCGCTTTCACAATTTTTCATGAAAACCCTCTGGAGTCAGCATTGCTTATTTGCTCTAATGAATGCTAAACGTACCAATCCACTGGTATGTGCTGCAATTATTTTTGAGTGAAACTTTAATTGCATCAGAGTGATATTCAGGGTTTTGCAGTTGTATATATATATAAAGAGTCCTTTATCAAGTATGTATAGAGTTAACAAGTTTTAACCATGTTATTATATATTGTATATTGTTGAACAGAAAAAAGCATTTACAGGGGACAGTTTGATGGATAGAGACAAACTGCTTTGCATTTTTTTTCCTGCTATCCAGCTTGGCACTTTCAGGTCTCCAGAGGGGGAGTATTTTGTGGAACCCCTACACAGCTATCAAGGAGAACACTATGAAGAGGAACACACAAAACCTCATGTTGTATACAGGAAGAGGGCACCCAAGAAACAGGTGTCTGTGGAGAACACAGCTTGTGGCACTTCAGGTATGATTGCAATCTGCACAGGGATACACTGATGCAATCTCAGCGCTATTATAAACTTAAAACACACAAACACAAACACACACATGCACAGCTGCTTGATCCAACCTGTTGGAGCTAAGACCTCATCACTGAGGTCTTAGGTCAATGAGCTGACTCAAGTCAAACCCAGTAACATCTTTCTTGTTTGTTATCTCTTGATCTCCCACAAGTTATGTATAATAGCTTATTCATGCACTTATAAGGCCTTTCATTGCTAGCACATGGAGCAGCGACTTTTGCTGTTTGTGTGTTTCTCTGTGCATGCTTTATGTGATCTTTAAACTGGTTTCCACTGACATCAGCAGGCATAAACACTGCATCAACGGCAGCGTCTCCACTATCAGTTCAAACACTAACTGATGAAGTAAAAGCAAATGAGCTTATTGAGATATCGCAGTAATGGTATGGTACTGTAGAATCAGAATATATATATATGGTTAAATCATGGAAAACCTTCAAGCATGTCTGGATATTGTGGTAGCATGTCACAATTATAAAGACGGACATGGCTCCGCTGTAGAGCTGTCTTGACTGTGCAGTAATAGAACATGGAAAATAAGAAAAAGGAAGTCAGAATTAACGGCCATTTGGGCATTCTGTTGTTCCAACAGAAGTGTAATGCCAGAATTTAAGTACGGTGTGAAACGATCCGGGCGCATGTTTCGTGTCGTAGCCTGCACAGTGTAGCGCCTACAGCTGCAGCACAGAAGTGAAGACGCTTTCCAGCTCTCACACAGGAAAAATCACTTGGAAGTTCACCCTTCTATCATCTCATCTCAGTTTACTGGCTGAACTTCCTGTTGACTCTTGTACTTCCTCTGCCTCTTTGATAAGAAATTTGGGTAGACCCACTGCCATGAACGTTCAGTGAAAATGTAACTCTATGATAACAAAGCCGTGACAGCTTGAACCCTATGAGTGATCAATCACACAAATGAATCTGGAACTGTTTTTCTTCGTCTGCTGGACAACTTTCTGCAGATGTTTGATTTAGCTTTGTACATATGTGTGTGTGTGTGTGTGTGTTTTTCTTTGGCCTCTTCTGAAATTCATTGTATGTGTGTGTGTGTGTGTGTGTGTGATATCATAGCCTGCAGGAACACTAGTTGACTCAGAGCCATTTTTGCCAAGAAGGATTCATCCTTGTACAAAGTTCCATTGTTACCTTGTAACAATTAGGTACATGTGATGTCAAGATTAAATCAGACTTATTTCCTTCTCCGTTGACAAACTGTTGAGCTTCCTACTTTTGGCGTGTTTGCATCAGTTTGTACTCCATTTTTTTTTTATGGCGGGAAGCCAGGTTTACCTAGCTTGAACTCTTTGGCCTGATCTCTCTCCTTTGAGAGAAGAAAGAGGGGGGGGGAGCGAGAGAAATTAAAGGCATTCCAGGCAGCGTTCATTTGGGAACCCATTCATTGAGCAACGATAAATAAGAGAGAGTAAAAGGCAACCATCTACTTTGACAAAGCTCTCTTGGTCATTACCCTCTTTTAAGAGACATTACCCTCAACTCATCCCGGACGGAGGGCATTCATCATCATGCCATGTTATAAATTCATTTACACACATTCCTGCTCACCTCTCTCTCCAGGACCCAAACGCAGACATAAGAGACTCAAGCTCAGGAGAAGGCAAGCGACTGGGGTGACGCCGCACGCAGCCGCCGAGGTCAGTTCTGATCTATTCAGTCAGGTGAAGTCACTGACTGCCAGCCTGGCCGGCGATGCTTCGCTCAGATCAGAGAACATCAGTACCACCTCGAGACTGTCGAATGACAGCAGCGGCGACTCAGGACCTCACAGGAGATCAAAGCGCTTCCTCTCCTACCCGCGCTTCGTTGAAGTCATGCTGGTGGCCGATAACAAAATGGTGGAGCATCACGGCGGCAACCTACAGCACTACATCCTCACACTGATGTCCATAGTAAGTTCTGCTGTCCTGCACAGCCTCGCGGCTGCCAGCAGGAAATGTTCAGTGGCTGTCTGGGAAGTGGAAGTGTGTTTACGTGATCGTACCGTGTGCGGAGATTTGGAACATGTGTTCACATACGTGCACCAAATATGTGAGCTTGTTCTGTGCCCTTCATGAGTCGCTCCGCCGCTCTTTTGAGGAGGGCCCTGGGAGGGAAAAGGGCAGCCTAGGGCAGGGGTAAACAGGGCTTTCAAACGGCCAAGGGGAGAAGAGGAGAGGGCAGCCCGGTGTAGAGACTGCCTGACAGCTTTGATGAATGTTAAAAATAAGCTCAGGTATGTCACAAAGCAAATACTCTCAGCCACTTCAAATAGCACCTTCTGCAGGCGCCGGGGGCTGACAGTCCTCAGGGGGAGCCTGAGATGACCTATATTCTGATCTTGGCAAAGGCTGCCTTCGGCATGGGGGCTGAGACCGTTATCAGAGTGATCTCTCAATCAATCACTTACATGAATATTACAGAGTAGAAGATATTTTCTTATATTTCAGCCGCTCTAAGTTATTGAAAATATTATAAGATACAATGAGCCTTAAAGGAGGTTATGATTTTAATGTCATTTCTTTGTCTGCTTGTCGGTTGGTTAGCAGGATTACGCAAAAATGTCAGAACAGATTTCCAAGTAACACGTAAGGAGATTGGCTCTTGTGCCAGAAGAGACCCGATTAAGTACTGGAGTGTATCTGCATAAATGGGCTGAAGGGATGAAGGAGGGTTTTTTTTTCTTTTAATGTCTAATTGAATTTTGCAAACACTACAGAACCAATGCCCTCCAGCGTTGAAGTGTTCAGGCCTTTTTGGATCCAGGGGAGGTGTCCATCTGCCATTACAGTGTTTTTTTATATATGAGTTTTGATTTTGTGTTTTTCTTATCCAGGTATCTTCCATCTACAAGGATCCCAGCATCGGCAACCTGATTAACATTGTGATTGTAAAGTTAGTCATAATAAACAATGAGCAGGTAAGTCTGATATTTGTTCTTATCCGGCATACATAATAATGACATCATACATGTACTCTGCATAATTATCAGTGGATTCATACCTAAGATTATTACCACTCATCTTTTCAGGAAGGTCCGACCATTTCCTTTAACGCACAGACCACTTTAAAGAACTTCTGCATTTGGCAGCAGAGCCAGAACATCGTGGATGACAACCACCATTCACATCATGACACCGCCATCCTAATCACCAGGTGAAAGAAAACTGTATATAGAATCAGTAGCACCAAATACTCTCCAGACGATGAAAAAACTAAATCAGGATCTCTTAAAGTTGGGTTTTGTTCAGTTCTGTTCACTGACCATGACTTATTACCTGTCTTCACCACAGACAAGACATCTGCAGAGCGAGGGATAAGTGTGACACCTTAGGTAAGGGTGAAGGAGGAAATACTTCACATGCTCATGATGGTATTATGATATGGAAGTTAAAATGAGCCTTTTGTGTGTGTTTTGTTTTTGCAGGACTTGCAGAACTGGGGACGGTGTGTGATCCATACAGGAGCTGCAGTATCAGTGAAGACAACGGACTCAGCACCGCATTCACCATCGCCCATGAACTTGGCCACGTGTGAGTAGAACATCTTTCATCTGATTGTTTAACTCAAACTCTGTCATCACAGCGAGACGCCGAAAGCCTTCAGTGGGATACAGCTTCAAAAGTATTTCTAAGAACCCATAAATGCCTCCCCAACAGATGGAAACCAAGATTTCTAATATATTTGCACAACACAACAACAGAACCGCATTTCTCTCGGCTTTCCTAGTATTTTCAGATACCTTGTATCCGGTTATGATCCTATCTCCTCATTTTTGCCCACATTTGATTCAGAGAGAAAACATAAAAAATATGTATATGCAATTCTGAGAGTTAGTGGGCCATTTTGTTGCTGAAAACGTCCCTGCTTGTCTCTTAGGTGTGTTTTTATGTTGTGAATAAATGCTGCTGTTAGTTTAGCTTAATTATCCTCCAAAGCAGCCTGTTATATTCCCTAAAATCTCGGGAATATTCTGGAATCATCATAGCTGACGCGTCCGCAGATACTTCGTGTTAAGGCGATAACTGAAAAACTATTTCATGGATCCTTTTCAAACTTGATACCCGCATAAACCTTTGTGCAAAGGGGAAGTGGATAGATTTTGGGAAAGGTCGGTTGTATTTTTCCAACCCTAGGGTGAACTCTATCTTCCAAAATTATGGGACCATTATTTTGCAACCATTGGTTCGATTTAATCCAAATATCAGCGTGTGAATCGACTCCATGAGATCGATCTCATATGAATTGTATCTTACTGGTTTACAGATCCAGATATTTTACTCAGATTGTTTACCAAAAACACTGTTTTTCAGATGTCACCTCCTAACTTTTACACTGATTTAGTCCAGATATTCTGCCTACGATTTGACTTAACAAGATCAAATCGAGTAAAAAGATCAAATTGTATTTTACTCTAATAGTTCATATTTTATTCACTAGCAGGAGCTGTTTTTTTTAAAAACCGAAAACACAGTTTTTTGGATATAACATTTAAGTTGAGGAGTTCAATCAAGGGGGATTACTTGTACAAGGCAGGGGATTGTGGGCTTTTTGGGGATATCCCCTTGCGGTTGACAGCTGAGGCCTAGCTGCAGATGGATATTATGAGGTAATTTGCATGTCCACTAACCCTATACTTACGAAGCTCAGTTTAATTTGGAGAAGATTTTATTGGGGG
The DNA here is from genome assembly GCA_009660295.1 of Lophius piscatorius. NCBI lineage: Eukaryota > Metazoa > Chordata > Actinopteri > Lophiiformes > Lophiidae > Lophius > Lophius piscatorius. Next base: position 57,229 of record VRLP01001884.1, read on the forward strand.
ACTCCTGTGCCCTGGTGGAGTTATGTAGTAAATCATGTTTGTAGGAATATGAATCCTTACGCGGTTTATCTGTTCTCCTGCCAGGTTCAACATGCCCCATGATGACAGTAACAAGTGTAAAGAGGATGGCGTCAAGATTCAACAACACGTGATGGCTCCCACTCTCAACTACAACACAAACCCTTGGATGTGGTCCAAATGTAGCAGGAAGTACATCACTGAGTTCCTCGAGTATGTCGTACTCTTTTCTTCACGTTTCTTTCTACTGATGAGAAGAAATACTCTGATTATCTCAAACAGCCTGAAATGATATAAGGATTGCAGAGAAGTAGAGCGAAGGATTCATTTTATGTGATCATGCGATCTTAGCCTCTGGGCATGTATCATTTGCAGATGATGTATTTATTAAAAGAGCCTGAAAGATTTCTTAAACAAACACCCACAAACACACACACGCACACACACACCATGCACACGGCTATCCAGAGTTCTCCCTGCATCCCACAAACGTCAGAGGTCGGTAGCACACATAAGTGAATACAAATCTCAGTAAGACAATGAGAAGTGTGTATGCTGTAGGGTCTCTATATATATGTACAGAAAAATGACCTCTCCTGCTGTACTGAGTGTGTTTTATGTGTGTTTGTGTCTTATTATTTCTTCCCTTTTTTTCTTTAAGTCATTTTATTTTTATTTCTTAATAGCACAGGATATGGTGAGTGCTTGCTTGACGAGCCCATTTCTAGGCAGTACAGTCTCTCGCAGCAGCTGCCTGGACGGATTTACAATGTCAATAAACAGTGTGAATTGATATTTGGGCCAGGAACACAGGTGTGCCCTTATATGGTAAGTGTAGTGTGTGTGTCTGAAACCAAACTGTGCTGCTGGGTCTCTGAGTAAACCTCTTCTGTTATAATCATGGCCCATTCTGGTAGAGCTTTAGAAGATACAAACAAGCAAAAACAAATGAAATTCAGTTGATGGAAAAAATACTTTTCGCTTTTCTATTGCCACTGATAAGCCATAACATTTTAACCAATGGCATGTGACCTCAGAAGAGAAAAAGAAAAGTCACAGTGACATCTGTCAGTAGGTAGGACATATTAGAAGGCACGAATACATCCACGATTGGGTCAAAGCTTCTTCTGGTTTGGTGCTCTTGGTCTGCAGTGGTCAGTACCTAAGAAAGGGGTCTAAGGAAGGACAATCTGTTAGCTGACAATGAGTCCTGGGTGCCTAAGGTTCATTGATGCACAAATGGAGCAAAGGTTAGCCCAGGTTGTCTGATCCCACAGAAGAGCTACTGTTCTCACACATTTATGAAAGGAAGGCATCAGAACCCACATTGCATCACACAGCTGCTTTAGCGGCAAGAAGGGGGGGCCTACACAATATTAGGGAGGTGGTTTTAATGTTGTGGCCGATTAGTTTTTAACACTTTCTACTAGTATAATGCACATACTACACCTGTCATCAATAAATGAATGAGAACATCATGTCAAACCACCAAGGACTGTATTATTATTATTTTATTTTATTTAGTTTTGGTATCTTTTTATGAATTTTATGTGAAAATAATTATTCTTAAACAAGGAAGATTAGTTTAACACGTGGCATGTTGGCAACAAACATCTGAAAAATGAGACTTTGCACACAGCAAACATAATCTACGCAGTCGCCTGCAGGAACGAGGCTTTATAATCCCCGTCTATGCATGTACATATCATAAGGGATGTCATTTGACATGACTTTTATGTCATTTATGTCTTCTTTTGAAGATAGGGTTTTTTTAAGGGAATACATTGCGTCTCAATGTATGTATTTGTTTTTCAGACCCAGTGTCGGAGACTGTGGTGCACCAGTCCGGAGGGGGCCCAGCGGGGCTGCAGGACCCAGCACATGCCGTGGGCGGACGGCACTGACTGCTCCCCTGAAAAGGTAACGATCCTGTGGAAATGGAGGCATGTGCTTAGTAGAGTGAGATGGTGTTTGTTGAGAGTCAGTTATTGAACTGCTTTTTATTCAAAGAAAAATCTGGGATGAATATAAATGTATCTATTACATTAGGCTTTAATACCCATATGGGTCCGTGTTATGTTCTGGATATTCTCTCCTCGTTTGGATCTCACAAGTTTTCTAGTGACTCACGACCATGAAATTGATGGCAGTTGTTTTAACTCAGGGGGAAAAAACTTGCCAGACAAAAAGAAAAGTCAGCAGCCAAACAGGATTAATCTGTCCTGATTAAACATCGCTGCCATGCTAGCAGGAGATGTGAAGTTTGAAATGATTGAGGTCTCTTGACAGCTGTCTCTCAAGTTGGTCTTTTTTCTGAACGCTCACTTCCTGCTGCTCGGACTGAGACGTTAAATAAAAGAAGCAGGAATACAAACACATAATAAATCATTGTCGCGTGTTTACACCAACCTCATCCCGTGCCTCGCTCGGCTGCACCCCACTAACCACGTAAACCAGACTTTGTTTATTGAACAGTGTAAGATTATCTTCCTGTTATGAGCTGAAATGTATTTGCTGACGAGATGCGTGATGTTTTCTTGTGTTCTGTCCAGTCGGGCCGAACCATGAAATGTTTTCTTCCCCCTTTGCTTTACTGTATAATTTTTCCCAGATTAGCATCAAAGCACCAGCAGATAGATATGTTGCCAGTTCAGAGGAAAAGATTTCATACGCTCACCATTTCCATTCCTTCTTTTTCTTTGAATCACTCACCACCTTCTGTCCCTCTCCTCATTCATCTCACTCCTGTCTTGTCTCTGTCTCTCTCATCACAGCACTGCAAACATGGCTTGTGTATCGCCAAAGAGCATGATGCCACGCCCGTGGAGGGGGCCTGGGGAGTTTGGAGTCCTTTCGGTACCTGCTCACGAACATGCGGAGGCGGCATCAAGATCGCCATGCGCGAATGCAACCGACCCGTGTGAGCAGTCGCTCTCTTTCTAGTCATTCATGCTTAGTGGACCTTGTCTCCGTCTTAGCTACCAGAGTCAGTGTTCCATAGATCAAACCACCTTAAGGGAATTCTTTCCGTACCAAGTGTTCATTGAGACAAGCCGCCTGATGGCGGGTAGAACAGGGTTGCTGCAAAGTAAAAAAATGTTGTTTCAAGTTGTCTTTCATCTTGTTTTAAGGGGCAGATAGGAAAAAGCACGAGTGAGTTTTAAACTGAAGATCTGATAGTTTTTCTTTTTACACCACTTGTTGCGTAAAAAGAAACAATTTTAGACCAGGTGAGCTTCCATTTAATGTCAAGTATCTCGAAACAGAGGTCATCTCCTAAGCTCCTTTTCTGGAATATGACGATAATGCATTTTAGGAAATCCCTCTGTTCACCTTGTATTCTTATAGGTGTTGAAGGTTCTGAAATATATTGCTTCCTCGCGGTTAGCACTTACGAAAATCGAAGTATTCCAAGTGATAACCTGAATGACGGCGCTACCTCAGTGTTTGCTCCTCCAACAAAGAGGCAGATTAGAACTCACCTCCTGCAATCTTGCTTCCAGGCCCAGGAATGGTGGAATGTACTGTGTGGGCCGCCGGATGAAGTTTCGCTCCTGTAACTCAGAGCCCTGCTCCAAGCAGAAGAAGGACTTTAGGGAGGAGCAGTGTGCGGCCTTCGATGGCAGGCACTTCAACATCAACGGTCTACCTCCTAATGTTCGTTGGGTGCCCAAGTACAGCGGAAGTGAGAATCCCTTCTTTTTTTTGTCACTGACTGACATCCTGTTTGGGCCAGTTCTGTTCAAGACTGACATTTACTGGCAATAACTCCTTGTGTCTCTCCCGCCTCCTCTGTCAGTACTGATGAAGGACAGGTGTAAGCTGTTCTGCAGGGTCGCAGGCAGCACAGCCTACTATCAACTCAGGGACAGGGTCATTGATGGCACACCGTGTGGACCCGATACCAACGACATCTGTGTCCAGGGTCTGTGCAGGGTGAGGCTCAGAACTCTGTGGACATAATCTCTTCCTTTTAATCTTTACAACAAAAGTGTTTCAGTCATTTGACAGACCAGACTGTGTTTCTTGCCCCGAACCTGCGACTGTTAGAGTTCTAGTCTGAACGCCTGATTACTAACATACCATACGCATCAATATCCGTCTATGAAGCTCTGCGTATACTCAAAACCACACACTTTGTTTTGGTTAAGTGTTGTTCAGTAAGTTTCCTTCTTGGCGATGTCAAGTGGACGTTAACCATCTAATAGTATTAAAGCTAAACTCTTCATCCTGGGCGGAAAATCATAAAGTCTTTTCAAGTCCAATTACACGCGCAGCTGATGTCATCTCCAGTGTACTCTCTAGAAGGAAATCTATCTCAGATGGTTGTCAGTCTGTAAGTCTGCCATTCAAGTAGGTCACGGAGGTTGATTATTTCTTTCATCATCGGTATTTCCCTGAGAAATAATCAAGTGGAGAACAGGTTATTGTTGTAATGTTCAACCTTTTGATGTGTAAATGGTAATAAACGTTGTTAGCTGATGAAGGTCTTTTTGTTTGTTTTGAATAGTTGGTCGGAATTCCCTGTCTTGGGGCCTTAATGGCTCAGATGTCAGTCAATTTTATCTGCAGATCTTTCTATTCCTCCTTCAGTAGTGTCCCAGCGGGTCTTAAAATGTCTTAAATAGTGGAAACTTTGACAAATGAACTGTAGACATAAAGTATTATGAGCAAGTTCTAAAGAATGCTCAGGTAGGATTAATTACATTCCCTAAAATACGCTCCTCACGTTTCTGAGGTTCCTCAAGGTGGGTTTTTGTTGTTGTTGTGGTAAAGTTCATATGGTCTTCTGGGTTTGTATCGGCTATGGCCTCGATATTCTTGGCAGTGCTCATCTTATTTCCTCAGACAACACACACATTCATGCTGTTGCGTCTACATGTCTCCGAGTGTCTGGGACGCTTATATTCCTTCTTATCATAGTTAAATACCACAGAGGTGAAATAAGTCTTGAATGTCATTTACAATGGTTGTAAATATAACCTTTTTGTCCTTTACGGAATCTTCTTTCTTCACTTTTATCCGCTTCAATTCATTTGTGCCTCTCAGCATTTTCTTTCTTGCTTTTTTTTAAATTCATCTTCTCTTCTGCCTCTTCACCCTACAGCAAGCGGGCTGTGACCATGTTCTGAACTCTAAAGCCAGGAGGGACAAGTGTGGCGTTTGTGGAGGTGACAACTCTTCCTGCAAAACGGTCGCAGGAACCTTCAACATCGTCCGCTACGGTGAGCTCCTCCCTCTTCTGACACGCCCTCATCTACCAACATGAACTCTAAATGGCTGCATTTGCAAAGTCCAAAAACTAACTGTATAAATTCGGATGGCATTTGCAGGTTATAATGAAGTAGTCCGAATACCAAGTGGTGCTACAAATATAGATGTGCGTCAGCACAGCTACTCAGGGAAACCGGAGGATGACAACTACCTCGGTGAGACCTCCAACACTTTGCTCAAAATAAACGTCTGACCAGTTTGTTTTTTCTCTACCTGCTGGTTTTTATAGTTTTGTACCGCGAACTTAAGACCGTGGCTAATAGTAAGCGTACTAACCTGTTAATGAGCCGGAACCAGGTCAGTGGGCGTACATGCCTGTGTGTGTGTGTGTGTGTGTGTGTGTGTGTGCAGGAGTGGATTTCCTTTGGTTCTATGAATGCGTGTCTCTCTATACCATATATCTGTCTGTCAGAATGCTTGTGTCTGTCTGTCATGTTGGCACGAGCGAGCTAATTCTTGAGCACAGATAACCCTCAGTCTTCCTCTCTGGCTTAAATAACAGTGGTTGTCTAGATGGGTAGTGTACGTTTGTCTATCTATATCACTATTGTTATTGATTCGTTTTCATCTTCATATCTTATATATTTTTACCTTAATTATGTGAAATTATGGACATATATTTTCCACTTGTCACCCTTTATTGAGTGCCCATGTATTTTATGGCCTCAGCCAAAGGGGTGCCCAAATTAAAGACAGCTTTCCCAGAATGAGTGTTACTCCTCAGGGTTACAATTTTGCAGGAAGTGTAAGCGTTTGAAATGGCGAGGAAAAAAAGGCAGGAAATTAGCTCTATAGTCACATTAGGGTGAAGAATGGCAGCAGGCTTGTTGCTGAAAGGAAGCAGACACCGCTGGGTGGGACTTCTCCTGCAGCAGAGGATTAGTTACCCCAATAATGTTTGACAGCTGTCAACTGAATGTTCCTCAGTCCAAATTACACAGTTACTGGGATGGCCGGTTATATGCTAGACAAACTATTTTTATTAGGTTTCATTCGAACAGTAATTGGCACAAAATCCACATTTTTCCCAGATATGAAAAGATGTTAGAATGAAAAAGGACCTCCTGCCAGTGGGATAAATCACGGTTGGTGAGTGTTGTGTTCTGTCTCCCTGCAGCCATATCAAACAGCCGTGGAGAGTTCCTGCTTAATGGAGAGTTTGTCGTCAGCATGTTCAAAAGGGAAATAAAAGTAGGAAATGCCGTCATTGAGTACAGCGGTTCTGATCATGTCATTGAGCGGATCAACTGTACCGACCGCATCGAGGAGGAAATCATTGTCCAGGTAAACCCTAAGCCTGCTTTTGAAGGTAGCTCACTGCGTAATTCTGTGTATCACATAATGCATATTGTGACTGTATTTTTCTTCAGGTGCTGTCTGTGGGGAATCTTTTCAACCCAGATGTCAGGTACTCCTTTAACATACCCATAGAGGACAAACCTCAGCGGTTCTTCTGGGATGCATATGGGCCCTGGCAGGAGTGCAGCCGCTTGTGCCAAGGTGAGGGGGAGGCATCAGTTTTTTTGAACAGTGAAGTGGTCAATGATTAATCGCAGGGTGAGAGTGAAGAGTAGAAAGGCATAGAAGAGAAAGGAGAGACACATAGGTGTGGAATAAGTTATTTAAGTTAGACCTCATAGTCCAATGTGGCAGTTTACTTTCCCTGACTCGACCTTTGATATGGGCATGGAGACGCGGTTTGCAGGTAAACTCAAAAACCATTTACGGGCCCTGACTCAAACACTTTTCTGAGAATTTCTTTCTCCACCTCTTGACACTGCTCTTCACACAATCAGGATTAACACCTAACATGTGATGTCTTCAGCACCTTTCAGTATATGATTTGTGCAGCTTTTCTGGCAGTGTGCTCTGCACTAAGCTCTCACAGCACCCTCAGCATTTGATCTATGACCAAGCCGTTGCATCAACTCTGCAAATACTTAGAGGGTCTAACCGAAGGGAAGGTCAGAAGGTAGAGATTTTTATTTCAGGACATACAAAGGATGCAAAATATGCTCTCTGTTTTGAAAAGAAAAAACTTCTGAACATAGTGCGTGGTTTTATTTAGAATATGGAACATGTTGTGTCTTCTTTTTTTTTTTCTTCAAATGTACCTGTTGTTTGAACTCCTTTTGTTTTAACAGGAGAGCGCAAGCGGAAGATTGTCTGTAGCAGAGAGTCGGACAGGGCGGTGGTGTCAGACCAGAGGTGTCACGGTACGCCCAGACCTGCTGTAATCACTGAATCCTGCAACACTGAATGTGAACTCAGGTTTGTAATATCGATCCAACCAACCCTCCTGAAACAGTCCTAAACTTTACTCCCTTTGTCTTTTCAAAAACAAGGATGTTTACCCTGTCGTCCTTGATGCAGGTGGCACGTGGCTCGTAAGAGTGAGTGTAACGCCCAGTGCGGACTCGGATATCGCACCCTGGAAATATACTGTACCAAGATCAGCCGTACAGAGAGCAAGACCCAGAAGGTTGATGATCGCTTCTGTAGTGGTCTGCACAAACCTGACGATAAAGAAGGTTGCCATGGAGACTGTAACCCAGGTGGCTGGGAGTACTCGCCGTGGTCAGAGGTAAGATTAGTTTTGTGCAGAAAGTACGTACCAAACTCATACCATATCAATTTTAAATGATGATTATAAACCAAAAGAGGGCACTGGGGTGTCAAATGTTTTGACAACTACAAAAATAGATATTCTAGAGGAGGTTGTGACCATTTAAAAGGAAGCAGGGATGGACTCGGTGATTGGCAGTAAGTTCCGACAAAATTAACGTATTAAGAGCGAATTTCAATTGTTATACCAATGACAAAAAATCACCACAAACACTTTGTGTATCTGCTTGCAGGGGTTTTTCCAGGAAAAGGCTGTGATGTCATCATCACCACAGTTAATGTAAATTCAACCAATGTCAATGAGCTCTGCCACAACTTATATGCAAATTTGTTCAGTCTTAGACATTTTTCCAAGTTTCCCCTTGTAGTCTTACTTTACTGATCCGTCGATGATTTCTGGGACAACAGAAAAAACACGATTTTCCTCTGTCCTCGAAAGCCCGTGGAATTTTCTCCTACTTGCGGAAAGGTCACAAGAACTCAAGAATACAGCTTTGTCCGCACATCCTGGGTATAAGCGCTATAAAATCTTACAAAAACATGTGGCAAATAAACCGGATCGCAGACAGATGCTCAACAACATCAAATCAAAGCCGTTGGTTTGGATTTTAGGCCCCTGTAACCCGGTTTATAAAACACCCTGCGCTTGTGCACTCAATTACTTGCTTCTGGTGGCCTCCCACGTCACACATAGATCTGGTACAGCTCTTCTATGACAGCAGCTTTCCACTGTGTCAAGGAAAAGTAGCCTCATATATGTGTTAGAACAAATCCCTACACTTAAAAATGTCTTTTTCATTGGCCTCATTGGAATTTTACCACAATCCAGGCGTTTGTCACAGGTTGTGTTTAAGTGTTTACACATGCTGATGTTCAAATGTTTGCACCGCAGTGCTCCAAGAGCTGTGGTGGTGGCACCCGCCGAAGAGGGGCAGTGTGTCGAAAGGCAGCCGAGGCCGGCGGCGATGAGAGCAAATGCAATCAAAGGGACAAGCTGACACTCCAACCCTGCAATGAATTCCTCTGTCCACAATGGAAGACTGCAGACTGGTCTGAGGTCAGCTACATTCTTATTGTCATCTCTTTGCCACATATAGATTTCTGTACAAAGAGATTGGGTTGATAGCATATACAATGGCTGTTGACGTTTAAATGTCTCTAATCATATAGACAGAATAAAAGATGGAGGCCGGTGATGACCAAATCATTTGAGGGCTTCTTGTTGGACATAGAAGTTACATAGGGGTTGTGTATATAAAATGTTCACCCTTCGTCACCCAATGGGTGTTCATGTATATAGGATCGGTCTATGTAAATAGAAACAGACTTATACATGAATATTGTAGGTTTAAGCCAGCCTTGATCTGGTTCAGACGTGAAACCCTGTGTTGATTGTCTCAGCTAGTTCCTCCCTACCTCCACTATAGTGGGCTTTGGGGTTACAGAGATTGCAGGGTCATATCATACTTAACTGCTATACAGTTTACACATTGTAGAGCGAGATGCTTGCAAAGCTTTAAGCTGCATTCCAGGAATATTTCCAATCTCCCATGCGGTGCTGCTAAATACAAACACCTACTCTCCGCTGTATACATATGCAGCGCGTTCACACATGAATAAATACTATTGCCTGGTCTTTTGGTCCTTTCCAATTGCCAGCTATTATTGTTAGCTGCAAATCTCGCTTTAAAAACTATCAAGTGATCTTCTTTTGTTAAAAATTTGAATCCCAGCCGGCCTAATGGCTGGGGGCAACGGGTGCTCATGTGATGTACAGATACATCTAGAAACCATGAAATGTTTTCCTTACAGTGCCTTGTGACTTGTGGGAAAGGCTATAAGCACCGACAGACTTGGTGTCAGTTCGGTGAGGACCGTTTAGATGACCGCTTTTGTGGTTCATCCAAACCTGAGTCAGTGCAAATGTGCCAGCAGCAGGAGTGTGCCTCTTGGCAAGTCGGACCCTGGGGACAGGTGAGTGTAAACAGAAATGTTATTTAATTACCATACTCAGTTCAACGTTGCCAAAAGATGCATCTGATGTGGTTGTTCAACTGAAGGTGACAAATCCAGTCAGATACATCCTTAATGTGTGATCAATGAAAATAATGCTTAAAATAAACTTTTCTATGAAGAATGCTTTTTAATATAAGGTGGTAGCTCCAATTGCTTTACAAAAACAAACAATAGATAAAAAAAGATGATGCAATAAAATGACCCAAGTACAGACAGACAGTGGATGATAAAATATGTTATATAAAGAAACCAACAGAATAACATTATTTGAAAGCCAAAATAAATGAGTATATGGAGATTTTCTGCTGCTGTTGTAAAATGTTTGATCCCGCCTCTTAAAGCTCTGGGTTGGGTATTCCTTAGATTTGGAGTGCAGTTAAGTTAAAAGCTGCGCCAAATACTGTATTTAAAAATCTATTTCACACCACTGGATCCCCAGCCACTGTTTTCTTTTAAATGAATATATAAGTCTACCCTGTTGATGCCAATAAGTACGTAGGCCGAAGCATAGAGCTGCTGTTGTATTTAAGCTGGATTTCCCACACATGCAAACTGAGGGAATGCAACAGGTAATCTGAGATCATCCTTTAGCGCTGTCCCCTTTTCTCTCTGCTGTTTGGAAACAGTGCAGAACCTGTCAAAGTGAATTTAAAAAAGTGCTGGGTGATGTGGCGGGGCGGGTGAGTTCTTTTTAAAAGCGTTATATAGGGTTGTGCATACAGTATATAGTGTCTGTGAGTGCAGGCTCACACTCTCGTTTGTGTGTTTGCACAGAGAAGTGAAAAAAATGTTAAATATTTTTGCGGCCCCCATCAGAGGATGTGCGCACATTAAGGTATATTTGAAATCATTTAATGAAGCATGGCCGAATGGTATTTGAAGCTGCCGCCACACAAGTTTGACCCTGTTTCACTGGAGGCATTGAGGCAGAAGAGAGTGTGGGCTAGTGGCCTTTCTCTGGGTTCAAGTGGACAGGAGATATCTGCTATGTATGTGCGCAAAGCAGTGTCATGTCTTTGATCTCTGACAGTATAATCAGCTTGTAATTCGGATTTTAGGATGTTTGTCGGGGGTTTAAGGTGTAAAGGCATGTTTTTATATGGATGAACTCAGTTTTTGATTGTTTTCCTCGTCTCCTTCTTCATTTTTCTCGTTTTTTTCACTCCCCCTTCGAAACCAGTGCACTATTTCGTGTGGACCGGGCTACCAGATGCGGGCAGTCAAGTGTGTGGTTGGTTCCTATGGTGTTGTCATGGATGACAGTGAATGTAATGCCGCCACTCGACCCACTGACACCCAGGTAAAAAAGCATTAAAAACACACACACCAATGTATGACCTGCTCTCAGTAAAGATATATTTTCTGACCTATTCTCATTAACAGGGGACGTTTAACTGGTCCCGCTATACCCCAAACAATGTTGAACAGTCTGAAAGTGTTATTTTCTAATATATAAGTTTCTTAACCAACATTTTGTAACAACGCTGCTTCCATACTCCTGATGTACATCACCTGATTTTGATCTTCAAATGTTATCTGTAATATCATGAATAATATGAAATGGCACACTTCTCTTCTTAAAAACATTCATTTAAAATTCCTAAACCTATTGGAGTCTAGGGTCACTTCGTTACAAACCCTAAAGCCTATTTAAAAGCATTTATATACCACATTAAATAATCTTAACATGCCCATGTTTGTAATTTTTATTTCAGCATAACATTGCATCACACTGAAAAAACTGTAGAAGCGTACTGAATCCAGAAACATGAAGGGTTAGGGTTCATGCTGCCGCCATCTTAGTCTCTAGAGGGCTAAAGCAGCGCTCCATGAAAAAAACATTTCACATTTTCGAAACAACAACCCTCTAATACAAAGTAAGGACTTGTTTGATTCTCTGTGGGTTTACATGTGAGATTGCTCACGTTGTCTAAATGTGTTTGTGCATCTATGTCTTTAACACATAAGACAGACACAGAAAACACCAAAGAAACCTATTTTGAGGTGAATGAAGGATTTGTTTGTACAGCGCGGGGCGTAAAGCCATTTCAGGAGGGCTGAGCATGCAGACTCAGGATGAGGCCCCTCTTCAGTCGCAGTGGCTCTTAATTCCGGTGCCTGGGCCGGCAGAGCCAGTGACCCCGAAGCAGTCACCCAACCTCGTTGTGTTTCTAACCACCCAGCCATGAAGTGGGCCACCAGGCCGCCAGTCCCACCACCACCAGCCACCGAGAAGGGCTTAGAGAAAGAGGGCTAGATATAAGGATGGAGGTCTTTGTACTTGGAGGAGAGAGGTGGAGGCAAGAGCTGCCTTGCTCAATACTTCCACACATAAATGCTGTACAGTTATGAATGCTGTTAGGTCCTGTTATATCATTTCGTAAGACGTTAATCATCCAAAAATGTGTCGTACTATATCAGTTGACCATTTGCTTGATGCGATTGTGGCAGGAAGTGTGCGTACCACTAACAAGTACCGCCATGAGGACTGTGTGCTTTAGGAGTGTGGAATGTGGAACCTGCTCAGAGTTTGTGCAACCTGATTAAGGTTATTCCTACAGATGGGGGTCAGAGGGCACCGGAGGGCATGAGTTTAAAAAGAGGAAAGGGCGGGAGGTGAGGGGCAGGGGGTAGATTAGGGGTGGAGTTAACAACCACGCCAGCTTTGGTATTGGAGCCCTGAATACCACTCCACTCTGACCTGTTATGACAGGGATCAGGGCTTTATGCTGAGTGGCTTACTGCCACAATCCATAGTTTGAACTGACAGGGGGGACCCTGTTAATGTTGTTTTGGTAAGGCGGGGGGGAAATAGTTGATGGGAAACACACTTAGTCTCAAACACAGGACTGGAATACAGGAATATAGTTTTAAGTTGGTTAGCGACTGTCCCCTGTCAGAGGAGCTATCTCTGATATTCCTGGTATTTTACGGTCAGGGATAGATGTTGTTACAGTATATTCACTTTGATAATCACTGCATGAATGGGTATGTGTCCTTCCTTCCACAGGACTGTGAACTGGCTCAGTGTCCCAGCAGCCACCCTGTTCCCCCAGGGACCAAAGTCCCCTCCCACCAGGACCAAAATACCCAGTGGCGGTTTGGTTCCTGGACCCAGGTCGGTTTTTCTGTAACATCGTCAATCCATATGTGTCCTTGCTGCTTTCCATCTCCCTAACCTCTCTCTTATAAACAACAGTGCAGTGCCAGTTGTGGCAAAGGGACACGAATGCGCTATGTCAGTTGCCGTGACAACCAAGGTGGTGTCGCAGAGGAGTCGGCGTGTGCCCACTTACCCAAACCCCCTGCCAGGGAAGTGTGCTCAGTAGCGGCCTGCGGACAGTGGAAAGTCCTGGAATGGACAGTGGTAAGAAAACCACCCGTTACCACCAACTCAACAATATTGCTAACCAGATGTGACTGTATCATCTTCCTGTATTTATTTCAGTGTACTTTGAATGATACACTGATATTTAGTGGCTGCACATGCTATGTTGATGTTTGTGTGAGCAAAGACGTGGAGACAGAATGGCAGCTGGGAGGCTGGTGTGTATCTAGGCCTTGAGGATGCCTGGAATGAGACTAGAGAAGGACTGTGAGAGAGAGAGAGAGAGAGAGAGAGAGAGAGAGAGAGAGAGAGTAAGAGGGAGGAGAACTGAAATTAAGTTTCTGGACTGGGTGATACAAGAGGCTTCAGAAAGGGGCTTCAGTCTTTTGTACAGATGTTTCTCATCAGAGTTCTGGTGAAACAGTACAACCAGACTGCAGGTCTGGTAGCCATATACTCACTCACACAAACATGCAAACACACACACACATGCATGCATACACATCTACGCACGTAACAGCCAGCCAAAGACACTCATTGACCCCCCAAAAGACACAGTCCATCCCGAAGAGAAAAAAAGATTTCACCGTCTTATCCCAGCACATGAGTTACTCTGTCAAAGTAAAAACTAAACCCTAACCCTAACCCTTCCTGCAGTGACATAACACTCCAGTACTACAGAGTTCTGGTATTGTTCTCAAAACATGTAAATCCTACAGTATGTTATCCAGTGACATCATATATTTCCATTTATTGTGTGTAGAATCTTTTTACAGTATGGGAAATCATGTCAAATGCATAACTTTGTGACAGATGAGTGTAAACATCTGGGCAGTAAACTCAAGCAAAGCAAGGGTTCAGAGTAGACAGCTGTTGCACAAGTTTAATAGATGACATTCTGCAGTCCAGAAAGTGGATTCTACTATGGAGGAGCTGAGCAACATGCCATTAGTGCTTGGCAGAAGATCTGCCTTGTGTAAATTAAAAGATGTTTACTTTGGTCTTTTAAGAATATAATATATGGTCTTAAAGACCCGGCACCATTTGTTTTCTGCCATGCTTAACTGGAATGGGAGTAGGAATGCAATTTACTGTTATTTTTATCATCATTTAATTGTGTAGATGAATTTATTTGTTTATAAAATGTCAAAAAAAAAAGATTCAAGAAAAGAATGTTACATTTTCCCACGGTCCAAAGGGACTTCTTCAAATTCTGTAGCCAAAAGTCTGAACACTGTTCATTTGGGCAGCTGTGGCTCCAGAGGTAGAGGTCATTTTTCTTATCTGAAGGTCAGTGGTTCCATCATCCCTATGATCCACATTTTGAAGTTTCCTTCAGCAAGAAACAGAACCCCAACCCCTGTACAGATCGGGCCCATTGCTCGGCCTCTGGTATGGCTCCTTGCATATTTCTCGAGAAACATTGCCGACTCAAGCAGTTAATAATTTGCATTCATGTCGGAGTTTTTTGGGTTACCTAAATTCTTAAAATTAGCTGACCCTCTACAAGCAACATTGAGAAACATTTATTTTGAATTTAGACATTAATTTCTTAATTTCTTAATCTGTGCCATCATAGGGCTGACAAACAAACATTCATGCTCACATTCACTCCTACAGCCTACATTTAGTCACCAATTCACCTATGTTGCATGTTTGAAGACTGTGGGAGGAGGCCGGAGTTCCCGGGGAGAATCCCTGTATTTTGATTTCAATCAGGGTAAACAAAAGTAAAGTAAATTAAAGGCAGCTGTTTATTACAGCGGGTGCTTATGAAGTTTCTGTCAGGCAGCCTTTGGCTCTAGCCGTTGGTGATTGAGGCCACGCCCTAAGCACCAGCAGGATATATCCCCCATGGAGCCCTGACATTGGTGGGGGTGGTGGTGGTAGGGGCTGATGACTCTGCTGAGACTGATGAAATGATTAAGTTGACAGTGATAAGTAGGTGAAGCGATGTGCAACACAATAGTGAGGTGAAAGTTTAATGATAAAGGTGAGATGCCTTCCTATTGGATAGTAATGACCGACTGATGACATCATCAGCAAGCCCAGACAATAAAAGCAGGAAGTCAATATGTGTTTGAGGAGTGAATGGCAGGATCAGAGCGAAGTGACAGGCATATGTATGAAATGCCGTCCTGACCTCACCGTTGAAGAGGTTTTAGTAAATAGTGATGACCACCATGATCGCCAGCTGGTTCCGCAATAAACAAAACCAATTAAGAAGAATCTGGTCAAGAATATAAATTATTAATATTCATTAACTAGTCATTAAAATGCTAAATGCAAGAAGGGAAATCTTTCTCAATGAGTCAAGTTGCTCTTGACTTCTTCCTAACTGCTTCATTAACTGAAACCTGTCTAATAATTAGCCACTCATTCAAATGTAGCAGTTAATTACACATTTGTTAACTACTCAAACCTTTTCGCACCTTATCTTACTGTGTTTTTTTAAATGACTACATCTAAGAAGTTGGTACCAGGAAATGCTTGAGATTTTTGATTTAAAAATGACTGAAGTGGAGAATTCATTATGAAAATAGTGAGCAGCGGCTGGAGCACCAAGTAAAGTTTTCTTCCATTTGGTGTCGGAATGTAGTGAAGACGAGCCTCGTCACTTTTTCATTGTGAAATTTGTAAGCGATTTTTCGGCCCAGCTGAGGAGTGGAGGGTTTCCACTTTGGTGGCCCCAGGCTTCCACCTGTATGTAGTTAACACAGATTTGGTGGTTTTGCCCTCAAGGAGGCCTTAGGGTGGGCTACCAGTGAAGTGTAAATGGGGTCAAAACCTCCATAACAGTTAGTAGCTGCTGCCCCCCAGTGAAAAGGTTTAAGTACCTTGGAGATCAGAAGGAGTTTGGTCCAATATTTGAACGTCCTGGACAAGTGGGAGACATTCAGGTCAAATAAATGTTTATTGACTTTAAAATAGAGTCAAATCCTTCAACAAAAATAACTGCTAACTCTGGATTATGAATAAACAGTCCTTCATCTTCATCAAGAATCCCTCCATCTTTAATACTATTCAAATTATCCTTGTGTTCACATTGAACGAAAAACTGCTGTTTATCTGTTAACGTTTCCACTGCAAATCTTTTTTTGTGTATCCGGCCTCTCTTCACGTCTTTGGCTCTGAGTCAAAGCAGAACAGTGTGACTTCTGGCTGCTTAGGAGTGTCTCTGCCTCTGATCTGCCCTGTCCCTCTGCACGACACTCTGCAAAACCACATGAAACACGCAGTTTTTTTTCACTCAAGATAAATATTTTAACTTTGTGCAAATACACTTGTTTGTTCACAGCGCGGGTAAAAATTCCGTCTGTGTGTGGTGTGAACCCGAAGGAATTATTTTCACTGCACCAGAGTGATTTAAATATGTCAGACTTCAACAGACTTTCTCAGTAAAAATCAGTAATTACAGGATCATGAAAGGGTGCTCTTCTTTACCGGTTGAGTGTCACCTTTGATCACATGTGTGGAGCAGTATCTGAATAGGATGAGGTCAAATACACAATGCTGAAATGTAAAATGTGATCCGTTTGTAAGATCTTTAACCCTTTGATGAAAAAAGCATTGGAAAACATGTTTTTTTACACAATTCATTTCTTTATTAAGATTATTTTAATATCTTAGACACGGTAAATTTACCACAAAATGTCAAATCGTTTGAACAAGCATGTTTTTAAACAGTAGAAAAGGATTACACTTATACAATTATTTCGTTATGAAATTTTGGTGTACCCCAGGGCTCCATGCTTGGTCCCTTACTGTACCTGCTTCCTCTGGGTGATATTATAAAAGGGTTCAACTATCCCTCTGCTCGTAGAGGGATAGTAGAAGATATTTTATTCATGAAACTTGGCTAACATACTTTGTATCAGCTAGCTTTCTCCATATAATCAAACTTTTTTCTGTATCTTTTAAAGCGTAAACTCCATCAAAGGTTTAACTTCCTGAAATATCCAGAAAGAGTTTGTTTTAAGAGAGGTCATATTATTCTTATGGTGGAAAGGAGCCAGAACAATCTTTTACAAATCTCAATAAATGGCGTTCAACCCCTCGATTCTACTTAAATACATACAATTTTGTCCTAGTATTGAAGCTAACAGACGTACAGGTTTAACCTTAGGGGACCAGTGACTTCTGGAATACCAACAAACTTCCCCATAAGGTCCCATTATAAGTTACAGAAAAAAAGTTTGGGAAAGGGGAAAGCGGGAATTAATAAAGGTTAACTTATTTTAAAGTTTATGTTTTTTAATAAAGATAAATTGTATACTTTGGATGCCCGTAATGAAGTCATTTTAGTGATATGGCCAACAGTTTGGTCCAGGGCCTCGTTTGTTCATAGGCTAAAATGGCGGACTGGACCCTGGGGTTTAGCACTTTGAGATTTGATCCAAATGTAAAGTGCATTATAAATTAAATGTATTATTATTATTATTATTAAACTTCTGCTGCGCTCTCCCTCTCTGGGTCAGAAAGATGAGCATCAGTCCCTGTCACCATGGCAACCATCAGCTGATTCAAATGATCTTATTCATCTATGTTTAGACACATGACAGGAACATGCAGATAAGTACGGGTTGCATGAGTGCATCGTGTCAATCATCAGTTTTCTGTTTCTTGAGGTTCATCTTTATATAGTTTTTACCAGTTTTCATGAGAGATTTAGATTTTTATTTTTAACAGATTTCTAAACTGAAGGAGCTTTTATTCATGTTGATACTCCCATATCAGATTTGCAAGGGTTTGGATGATAGTGTATTTCCTGATGGCTATTATTTCAAAGCTGTTTTAGCTCATTTGGCAAAATGCAGTTTTTATGACCCAGATTAAGCATTCATACCAATAGTAGGTCAATTTGATCCTTCTTTTTATTACAGGTCATTAAGCGTTCAAACTAATGACTTACATTTATCCCATGTATGTGTGATTTTTCAGTGTTCGGTAACGTGTGGCCAGGGGAAGACGACGCGGCAGGTACTATGTGTCAACTTCAGCGACCAAGAGGTCAATACTAGCGAGTGTGACCTAGACGATCGTCCGAACACAGAGCAGGATTGTGCAATGTCTCAATGCCCGTCCCGCCCCAGTGAGTCCCGACCTTTCCCGTCCTCACCAAACATCAGCGCCAGGAACAACTTGCCATACAGCCAATCCCACCAATGGCGGACTGGACCCTGGGGAGCGGTGAGAACATCCAACGCACAGCAACACATCACTTTGCTCAACGAAGCAACCAAACCTTCAGCTGAAACATTTTAAGTCTGGATGGCATTAGAATAAGAGAGAAAAAAAAAATGTTTTGGAACCATACTATCATCCGGAAAATAATTGTTTCCCTTTCTCACTGCTGTCTTTGGTAGTGAGAGAATTGTAGTAGTAACTGTCTTACTGGCATTTCATTTTTATAAAACAGCACCAGATAAGTGTTTAGTCTGTCTGTGTTAAAGGTACTGGTGTTGTTGTTGTTGATGCTCAGTCCATACATTAAAGGAGTAGTTCCATATTTTGGGAAACAAACATGTTTGATACTTTACTTAGAAAGAAGTGAGGAAAATGTTTACGACACGCCAGTCCACCAAACATGAAGCGACGTCCAATGGCTCCTTAAACAATCATGTCGTAACATTCAAAGTAACATTAATTAGGCTATGTACACATGACATTAGGCTATCCACACATGACCTTATGCTATGTACACATGACATTAGGCTATGTACACGTGACATTAGGCTATGTGCACATGACAAACCACAATCTGCAATGTTGTTGTCTCTCTTCTGTGGTTGTTTTGTACAGCTAAGCCTCTGGCACTGGTTGACCACCACAGTGCTCAGCGCATGTATGAATGCAAAAAGCTTATGACCGGTCATCTCGTTTGACCGTTCGTATTCATGTTTCTTTGCCACGAATTGGATATGCACTGATCAGCCGTAACTCTATGCCCACAAACAGGTGCAGGGAGAATAACATTGATTATCTCGTTACAATGGCACCTGTCGGTAGTAGGTATATATTAAAAGACAACAGAACATTTTGTCTGCAGAGTTAATGTGTTTAAATCAAGAAAAATTGGCAAGAATAAAGATCTGAGTGACCTCCATGATAAAATTATGATGCCTAGGCAACTGAGTCCGATATTTTCCAAAACTTGTTGGGTGCTCCTGGTGATTACTACCTACCAAGTCAGTCTCATGGGTGCCTTGGGCATCCATCCATTTTATGAAATGCTAACAAAGTACCAATGGTTTATTGGTTCATGTATTTGGATAAATAAATAAAAGAGAAGCTACTCTTCCTTGGCTCAAACTTCAACAAATCATATAAATAAGAAATATCCCCCATGCAATTTATCTCAGGAAAATAATTAATTAGAAGAAACATACAAATCTCACACACTTCACAATATATCATTTATATCCCATCATTGTAAACAACACAGCACAGCGTTACCCACGAGCTCCAGGTGTCTTAAGAATCTTCTTTTGTATTGTTCAGCTCTCTTCTAAAAAAACACTTTGTGATCATTGCCGGCCCAAAAAATGTTTTGACCATCAATCAATTCTAGGAAGAGATTCGACCTATTTCTCATCTTTCTTTTGCCCTGAGGATCATGGCGATCTTTGATTCATTATGACTGCTGCACATAACCCTTTAATGTCCTCCTTGGTGTCTCCTTTGACATGTGGTGTCCCTCAAGGCTCCATCATTGGCCCATTTACTCTTTAGCATATACATGCTGCCACTGGGTCCTGTTATTAACAGGCTCAGTCTAGTGTCACACAGCTGTCAATCACACATAATAACACGGAATGTGCTCAACACAACAGGAAATGAGCAAGAAAATTAATGGTTAAATGTACATGTACCTAACATATTGATTCAAGAGATACTTTGCTCTGACTTTAACTATGTGTGTTTAACATCATCAATAGTACAGGGAATTAAAATAATATACAGCATATCCATCTGGGACTTATTTGACAGTGTGCTTTCTTCACGCTTTGTTTAAACAGTGCTCCAGCACATGTGCAGGAGGTTTCCAGCGGCGGGTAGTAGTGTGTCAGGATGAGAACGGATACCCTGCCAACAGCTGTGAGGATCGCAGTCGGCCCAATGAGCAACGGTCCTGTGAGTCCGGGCCGTGTCCTCAGTGGATCTATGGCAACTGGGGAGAGGTGAGACAAACACCACTTCGCTGCTGTTTACATCTCCTTATCATGGCTGACGAGTGTCTTTGACAGATACCATTCTGCTTTAGAGATAAGTGTAAGCTCTTGGATGCTCCTTTGCGTTTGAATAATTCCCTGACTGAGGTAGAAATATAATAATTTAGTCTCATATCCTCCATGTTTCACACAATCGTACATTTTCACTTTATGGAAACCACCCTTGCTTTTTTGCTTCACACTCCCAAACCCACTCCAAGATTGAAGGCTTTTATTGTAGTGTGCATGGTTAAAAACCACAGCTGTTCTCACCATGCAATGAAATTCTTATTTTGCCATTCTCCCTTCACACAAAACAATAATAAATATTAGAATATAAATTAAGATGGAAAAAGAAAGACATAGGTTAGAAACCTGAGTTTAAAGAAGTTGTATGTTCTTGTGCCTTATGCAAATGTTGCAAACAGATCTGAGTAAAACTAGGATGGAGTTTTAGGGCCACATTGACAAAAAAAAATTTTTTTTTAAATCGAGATTACAAAATCTAAATTAAATTTGTATTATTACGAGCAAAACTTGTAATTTTACAAGAAAAAATATGTAATTTTTGTTAGAATAATAATAAAGAATAATCAATGAATATTGAATCATTGTAATAAAAAAAAAAGGGTTTGTTCAGAAGAGAGAACCGGACAGACGAGGAACCACAATCAGAGGAATCGTCTCTTCTGTAGAAAGGGAGATGCTGCAAAGACGGGTTTAGTAGTCACGTAATGTAGTTGGAGGCGGCTTTAGCTTGATGAGTAGACCAGTCGTCCCTCAACCCAGTGACCAGAACTCGAGCCCAGCCCCTGACGGAACATACCGTGACCCTGAAATGTCAGCCCCCCCGTCAGCTCCCCGCTTCACAGGGGCCGCCCACTGTTTCCTCAGGGATGGGTTAAATGGAGAGATAAATTTCACGATGTTGCGCTTTATTTATGTACATGTGATAAATAAAGGAACTGTTATTATTATTATTATTATTATTATACCAAAACAGTGATCTTAAAGTAATCTGACTACTTCATTAACACAGTGATGTGTATCGGAGGCTGTGTGTGTGTGTGTGTGTGTGTGTGTATATGAGTGTGGCACAGCACAATACCTGGGACAGTAGATGACCAAAGCCCAGATCGCCAAACTTCCCTCTCGTAAAATCCCAACTTTTTTCTCGTAAAATTAAGACTTTATTCCCGTACATAACAAATTTATTATCGTAGAAATTACGACTTTCTTCTCGTAGAATTAAATCTTAATTTATTTGTAAAATTGCGACTTTATTCTCTAAAATTGCAACTTTTTTCTCGTAAATTTACAACTTCATTCTGGTTATATTATAACTTCTTTTTTGTAAAATTACGACTTTATTCTCGTAATATTAAATTTTTTTATTTTTCATGGTGGCCCTAATACACCTTAGTAGCAAATAAATACTTATCGCACAGAGAAAGTAACAGTCATTGGGAGTGATGGAATGGAAGGGGGGTACTGTTGATGGGGTTCGCTTTTTTGCTCATTTGTAAAGTCCAACCTCTCCTCTCACTGTCTGCAGTGCACAAAGCCGTGTGGCGGTGGAATAAAGACAAGGCTGGTCGTGTGTCAGCGTCCAAACGGCGAGCGTTTCAACGATTTGAGCTGCGAGATCCACGACAAGCCACCAGATCGTGAGCAGTGCAATACTCAGCCATGCCCGTCTAGTCCCCACTGGAGCACAGACCCATGGAGCTCGGTACGCTCATAAAAAATACTCTATGCCTTGTTTTTCTCCGTCACGTGTTCAAATATTGGTAGTCTCACTTTTTCTCAAACGGTCTTAAGGATAACTATGGTGCTTTAGCGCTGGAGAAGTCTCACTCCCGCTTTTCCACTTTTAATTTAAAACTCCTCCACTTCCTGCTCCCCCTCTACGATTGGTCCACCTTTCCTCAAGACATTCAGAAAGTTGATCACTGTTGCACTTGAATGGCAAAGATATGCTCACTCGCAATACGCCAAAAAAGTACGACAGCACTTTTGAGTTCCAGCTGTGACCACCGAAACATTTCCATCAGTCCTTCTTACCATAAAACTGTTTTTGAGCCTTGTACTAGTCTTTGAAAAATTCAGGATCACTTTGTATAACAATCAAAGATAGTTTTGTAAAATATTGTTTTTAAAGATAATTTATTCAGATGTAATTTCCTTTTTATCTTTTGTATATAGCATTAACTTTAAAAAAAAAGAAAAGAAAAAAAGAAAAAGTGATTCATTTTGTGTCTTAGCTGTTGTATTCGCACATTTAGCCAATCCTTGTTCATATGCAAATGCTGATGAATGTTTTTGTATATTAGAAATATACAGTATGAAGCCTTTTTTTTTTTTATTATCCAAAGAATGGCCCATACTCTACACAATTTGTGGTGCTACGCAATGTACTTGACTTCTGTTTTAAACATTAAAAGCACCAACTTGTCCTATATACATCTACGAAACGGCTATTGTATCAAGAATTTGATTTGTCTCAAGGCACCTGTGTTTTTTTTTTAGAGAGGTTATTTAACCTTTTTTTTTTAGACACTATATTTTACAGCGTATGTATTCACCCTCTGCTATGCAACCAGCAGCGGTGCTGCCCTTAAACGACACTGAAACATTAATAGTTCCTGAAACATCCAGTATCTGGAGTAAACAGCAGCAAACAGCCGCTGTATCAGCACCGTAAAATAAAGTGTCTTACCAAGTTTGTGCTAATTAGAACTAAATAGCCATTGTATTTCAATTTGGCAAATGGTTTTGACCCAGATTTTATTTAGCGGGCCAAAATTATAGGTTTAAACCTCGCTGTTCCAAAAAGGTGCTTTGATATGAGTGTAATTATATTGTGTTAGTTAATATTTCAGTCATTTCAATACTTTGAGTTGTTAAATATGCTATGCTCAACGATACCTCACCTAGATCAAAACACAACTCACCTAGCCATTAAACTACACTCCAGTGGTGCTTTGGCCAAACAAGGGAGATATAAGTTATAAATATCAAAAATAAAGGACAGTATTGTTGGTTGCTTAGGTGTTTAATTGTGGCACGTTGATTTTTGGTGCTGCATTTTCTATTTTTTTTTAAAAACTTTTTTAAAACTCTATTTCCATTAGCATGAGCTAAATGCAAAAAAAAAAAAAAAGAGCGGAAATATATTGAATATGTTGTTTTCCAATTTCAGTAGATTTTTTTTCTGCCTTTTAAGAAATTGGCTGTGAAGGTTTCTTTAGAACACATGATACCTGTGACCACACAGGAAGTTAATAGTGTTTTGTATCCAGAGCTCTCACTCTGAGCCAACCTAATGTGTCTACCTCAGTCTCTGTTTTGATTGCCCCCCCCCGCTTTATCTTTCTCTCCCTTGCACTAGAGGGATTTTGGCGAGCTAAGACTAAGCATGAGTTCTTGAGGCTGCCCATTGCAGGTGATGGCCTCAAACACAGATCCGAGGTGTGTGTGTGAGATCGTATGAGATCTCCCACGTTGTAATGCTTACTATCCTGCTGTGGACAGTCAAAACTGATCCGGAATCTGTGGTTAGAGGCAACCTTTGCCTGCAGCCCACCCAGTTGACTCCTCCTGGTCATAAATGTCTGTACTGACATCAGATCTTATTTTAAGGGCCTGTTAACACAGCAGATAGCACCACACATCATTTACTAATGAGAACTATCCCTTTTAATGACTCCCACATGGGAAGCAGTCTAAAATCAAAGCTAGGTTGAATCAGTGAAAGTAGAACAAATTCCATTATTCCTGTTTTGTTTCATTTCCCAGTGTTAGCTGTTCTACTTGTCGCCAGTATCCTGGCTAAAATAGCCGTGCAGCTCAAACACCAGGCTCTTGAAATAAGTATATTGCATGTCTCTTCTTCACCAATGGCAGTATTCTGTAGTCTGTGTTTCAAGACAATTTCTGTACATTTATGTAATTACTTGTATTTATTGTTACTTCATTATGTTATGTCAATATTTAATTTTTTTTATGAATTTGTTGCATTTCTGTTCATTTGCAGAAAAGGTTACGATTAAAGTGAAATAGAGGTACTATCAAAGGCTTTTTTCATTCTTATTTGAACAAGACATTTTGGTAAACTTTGAGATCATAGACTGCAACACATAGAATAATTAGGAACCAATTTAGAGTCTATGTAGTGTATTTCTACAAACCAGTATGGTATATACTATTAAGCTACCCTCTAATAACTTCCCTGTGACGCTTCGGATGTAGGCTGTTTTCAGACTACGTATGAAGCCCATATTCAAAGAAACAGTGGAATAAAGTGATTAAAACAAGGTTTAACACCTATGAGGGATTTAAATAAATAACATACTAAACTCACGCGCACCATCAAGGATGTATCCATAATATTATTACAAAGAATGACATCATGTTGCATCGCAAATAGATATCACATGGGGGCCACATATATATATTAAAATATGTCAACTCCCAAAAATCCATCACATTTACTCATACGACTGCAGTCGTATGAGTAAATGTGATGGATTTTAGTTTATCACTACTTGATACAAGCAGCAGAATTGAATGAACCGCTTAACACTGAGGCTCGAATCCGCTGGTGTATCAAAGAACACGCCAGCGGAAGAGGGCCTCTCCCCCTGACGGCCCACCACTGACTCATACGTATCCTACATGTAGGCACAAAGGAAGAGGAAGTGAATTTAAGAGATGACGTTTTAAAAATATGTGAGTGTACACCAATTCAAAATAGACTTCAAGCAATACAAATCAAAACTTATATCATGCACTATCCAAGCCAACCCTGTAATATTAGAATAGGATAAGAAATCATTTATGTCTAAATACATAGATTACATTGCACTAGATAATATTAGATCGTTACCCCGTTAATCCCTTACATGCTATCTTGTTCATTCGTACCTACATGTGTGAGTTGGTCACAATTAAAAATAACCCTGTAAAGAGGATTGAAATACTCTAAATGTTCTAGGCTATAATCTAAAATAATAGGCGGTGTGTTTTTACACATATGGAAAGAAACAACTCATAACTCGTGGCTAATTAAACATTGATATGTTCAATTCAAAGAGTGTAAAAAAAACATATCACTGTCAGGTGAATCAGAATAACATTGATAACCTCGTCACGGTGGTTAATAGTCGACATATATTAGATGGTGGAGGTCAGCAGTGGCTATTACCAACAATAGGGGTCTAAGGTGGGTCTAAGGTTGAGCCGGAAACAAGGTCTTTGGCGCCCATGCCTTATTGATGCGTTTGGGGAGCCGATCCCATGAAATATTTATGCAGGACATATTGCTGATATTTCAGAACACACAGTGCATCACAGAGATGTTTTAGCGGCAAAAGGGGGACCTACACATTATTAAGCACATGGTTTTAATGTTATGGCTGATACCCAATTTAAGTGCATAACTATTAAAACACGCCTTACAGTAATAACCTTGCTGCTTGCAACATAATTGTAACTATATATAATACAATTTGACTTTTGTTGACGTTGATTTCGTAGATGACCGACTCCAGCTTTACAGTTATTGCATTGTATTCGTGGCTAAGAAAGAGTCCTGTATCACGTAGGGTTTTCATTTTTCACTTCACAAAAAAGGGGGGCCCGCCCTGTCTACTTAACAGGCTGTTTTTCCTGAATGAAAAAGTGCAAATCATTGAGCAGTATCCTTGTTATGTTATGTGGTCAGAGCCGCCATTGACCCCTTTGAATTTCCATGCACTTCCCCTCAAGGTAAATCCTGTGAGACAATGGGCGCGTAGCTGGCATTTAATTTATTCAGTCCATTCACCCTTTTTTTATGGGTTGCCCATTGGACCATACCTGACTGTGAACTTACCGAAACCCTTTGCCCCATCACGCCTCTCTACTCTGGTCGACCGCAAGTTGGTGACAGTTTCCCCCTCTGGGGGCCAGTGACAGTAACTCGAATTAGGAGGGCGTCGGCAAGACAATGCAGTTTGGGTCAAGGGTCATGTTTAATCTGGGGAGGGGCCCCTTCCTGGTCAGTTTGTCCCATCAGCACGGACAGATTTCTGAGAAGTTGCTCCATCCAGAGGGAAAAAAAAACTAGTTGAACCAAGTTGAATAGGAGTCCCCAGCATGCTGCTGACACTGAGAAGTGGTCTTTAGGGGGGGGCCGGTTCACACAGTGCTGAACCTATCTGGATTTTGCCGCAATTTTTAGCGGCATTTACTGTAATCAACACATTCACCGTGTTAAAAAGTCTGTTGGGTTGGATCAACTAGTGATTAATGTTATAATTCCATGCAGCATAGCAGTAAATAATCCTGAACACACTGGCCACTTTACAATCCACACACTCTTTCACACACTGATGATGATGATGATGATGATGTAGCTGGCATTCAAAGCCCTATCCTTACCATTTTTAGCCACTTGATGTCACTTCCCCAAGGACTCCAATCATATGTGGATCAAACCACCAACTCTGTGAATAGTGGACTCTCCACCTCTTGCAAATAAAGTTGATGTAAATGAAATGGTTTATATAATGTATTTTATTATTTGTGCAGAAAGTGTTGAGTCTTTGAACAACTGTGCTCGTTTTAGTGAACTTCTCTGGATAATTGGGGGGATCGGTGGGTTTGTGGGAAAAGTTATAATGGACCCTGCATGCGGTGGTTGGTGTGCTAATGAACACAGAGTTAGATTGTGACCCATTTGCAGTAAATCCAAGTAAAAACTAAGTATTCTCACACACGCACACCTCTATCCTTTAGAGGAGTTACCAGTTGGTTGAACATAGCAGCAGTCTGGAGGACTACCGCGGATTTTAAATGCTTCTCTTTATTATTTGAACCTTTAAAAGAAAGCCCGGTATCCTGCTACGACCTATTTATTCTTTGCAGTGCATTCAAAATGAATGTGTGTTCATGCCAGGCAACTGCATTAAAAGTAGAATCCTGGTTGTTGCAGTAGGTTGTGGCAACCGTGATGTCAATCATCTTTTTTCTCAAGCAACAATTCAGCATTGAAAGTGCCATCCCAAAAAATGCACAACACAGTCAATGCATTTAAAAAAAGAATCAGGCTAATATAGGCAAACAAATTTCACAATATTGATATAACTCCATCAATTTATTCCTTTGTTTCATCATTTTGTTATTTCGTAAGAAATAAAGCGGACTCATAATTTTTGTCTTCATTGATGGAATAAATGGACAATCCAAAGACATCGCTGTCAGCATGGGTCAATTCAAGTTACAGTTTACAGATATCGAATTGTGATATGAGGTTTGCCCTAAAAGTAGGGAATAAACATTTTATTAGCCCCTCCCACCATGAGCCCTCTCCTCCGAATGAGGTGAGAGGTCGTGACATGTTCCCGTCTAGTACAGTCCCTCTCTGGCCAGCACAGTAGCGCATGCTGGGCCGTGTACTCATTCAACTCCCAAACTGTCGCTTCCCATCCATCCCCACACAGACCGCCCCCTTTGATTATCTGAGCCCCCCCACTCCCTCTGTGTGTGTGAGTGTGTGTTTGTGTGTGTCTGCCTGTCACACTAAGTTACACGTCCAATAACTCGATGAACCCGGAGGTGAAACAAACTGCTGCCGGGATGCTCTACCACGCTTGCTCTTCATTGGAACAGCTACCCACGTGGAACTGAGTCTACGTCACGTTCATGGGTCAATAAAGATCCACAAAGTTCTTCAACTTTTCAACACATAATCTTCAAACAACGTGTTTTTAATAAAAGCTGAGCTGTCGTCTTTATTTATGCAGATTCAATAAGCATGATATTCCACAAAATATGTAACTTGAATCTTAATAAATTCCATTTGCATCGTCAGTGAATGCCAACCCATAAAGAAACAAACACATCATCATTTTACTGGTTTGGGAGTTTATGCAGTTTTAATACAAAACTTACATTGTTAATTAAATGCAGCTTTTCTTCTTTGACATCTTGCAGTGCTCTGCTTCCTGTGGAAGAGGGTTCAAGTCCCGTAAAGTGAGCTGCGTGACCGGATCCGGCCGCCCCATCCCCGAGGAAAATTGCCAGTCTCTGTCCCCCAAACCCAGCAAGCAGAGGCGCTGTCGAGGTGGACGGTGTCCGAAGTGGAAGACTGGCAACTGGGGAGAGGTAGGACTCTTTGAGCCTTCTATAAAACACTCCTCCTCTACTCTTGTTCTCACCCTACCAGCCATGCTTTCACCCCTCCCCGCCCCCCTTTATTGCTCACTGGCTTGCTTAATATTTGCACGTGTGAAACATCTGCATCAGCACCTTAGGGTACTGATGCACTATTTCAAGCCTCTGACTAAGGTAGGGTGTTTCAGCGCACCGCATGGCGGCTGCAGCGCAGGCGTGGACGGGCTGCGATCAGGCGGTTTGAGGTGGCAGCGTCTCCAGCTGCACAGTATAGTAAGATGCAGGAGTTATGTGCTCACCCTCTCTTTGATCGGAGCTAAATCTACATCCTTCATCAAGTTTTCGCTGTACCTCGCTCGTCTCTGCTTTCTGTCCCTCCAATAGGAACCACATGTTAATCCTTTCTTAGAAAAGCCCTAGTGTTTAATTTGACCCCCCCACCCCCCTTTGCTCTAGCCCATGTCACTAGCTTTTTGTCTCTTTTTTGGTCTTGTGTCATAATTTTCTGGCTTCACCCGACCCGCCAACAGTGTCACGAGCTCCATACATGAGAGAGAATGTACATCTGCTCTTTACAGATGTGGATCAGGACATATGTCAGGAGAAAATAATCCACACCAGGATGTTAGTCAAGTATAGCATGATTAGCAACGGTGTAGCAGCATGCCGAGTAGGGCTGCGCAATTTGACGGTATCTAACTTTTCAATAGAGAACAACTCTCTGTGATGCATTTTGTTTGGCCACAAATCATCCTTCACAGTAATACTATGGCAGCGGCATTGAATGAGTGACAGGAAGCTGCTCTTGAGCAATGACAGTTCTTCAGTGTCATCCAAAGCAAAATGAGACAAATGGCGCTGCTTGCCGTGCGATGTCTCCACTTTAATTAGGACCTATTATGCCTTTTGTTTTATAAATCCTTAGCGCCCCTGGCTGCTGGATCATTCAGCATCAATTTGGTTTTGATTACTTCAATGTGGCTACGTGTTTAACAAAAGGGCCTCAGCACACAGTAAAAATTAAATTGTGGCTGAAAAAAAGTCAATAAGACCAACTACTGATGAAGAAAGTCAACTCCAACCACTTACTCTAGAATCATCTCTTTTCTGTTTAACTTCATTAATTCTATATATTATTATTCTTGGATTTTATTCTACATTCAGTATAATGTGAGAATAAAAATATCAATTCTAATATCCTAATACCTGTTATTTATCAGGTATGTCATTCAAAAGAATAAATAGGCATTTCTATATGGTAATTTTATATTAATTAAATTAGCAGAAAATGACCTATATTGGGAGAAATATAGAATATAAGACAAAGTATTGCTGCCTTGTTTCCAGGGCTTGGCAGAGATGACACAGAGAAGAATCTGTAATGTTGTGTCAGATATAATCTTTCATGATTCCCATGAATGCATGCATCTTAAGCTAGCGGCGCTGCAGAACGCATGCTGATTATCTGACATCAGCGATGATGAAACGATCATCTGGAGACGGTTATCACTTCCTGATGCCGCCTGAACCTGCAAACATACATGAGCAGTTATTGCAGCAGAACTACTCAAACATTGCTTCATTGATACTCTTTAAAAACTTCAATTTGAGGTAACCCTGTCTCTATTTTAGAATTGTCTGTATGTCTATATGTAGGACACGTTGTGTTAATACTAATCATACGAGTTCGATAAGGCTTCACTCATTTTTCTGAGTTGTTCTTTTTCCAAAATAACCCCAACTGACTGTTCCCTTGTTACTACATGAAGCCACTCCTATAAAAAGATTCAAATATTAGGGAGAAATGACATCTGTAAGAATGTCACGAGGGCAGGTCAATACTTACCGCTCCACAATAATGCGTCTACAGCAGCATTACCTGGCCAAGGGCATGACGACAGAACGCCGTCAACCACCTGTTACGACCCACAATTAGCATCAACACAGAAACAGGTTGTGACAAACCGCCTCTACAGCAGTAGTGATCATTTGTTCGCATTATAGGCCTGAACATGCCGAGACAATAAGAAATCACGGACTGGGAGCCATGACCGTACACTAGTGCTGCCTTTTTACCCAGTTCCTGTAGGAGAGGGATGTCAAAGTTCTGCACTTGCCAGAAATGAACCCCGATAAAAAAACCTGTGGTGTCGGCTGAGTGAGTCATCGGAGTGGCCTCCATCCCATAGTATGACATCCACAGGTTGTGTCTGTGCATGAGGATTAATTAGTGTTGATTGACACATACTAACTACTGAAAGTGTAAAATCTTCTACGATGTTTATCAGGGTGCACTTTTAAACGCCTTGAGTGTATTATGACAGAGGATCCATTGTGTGAGAGTCACCAAACATCAGGGTGGTTGTTAAGAATCAACATCTCTGAATACAAAACACATTCCACCTCCCAGGCTCACACTTGAGATTCTTCTCATTTCTTCAGAAACACGTCATGATCATTAAGTGATAACATACATATATATATATATATATATATATATATATATATAAGTCACACAGGTACACAGAGACAAGTATTTGTAGTTTCCCACTTTTGTTTCTGCTATTTTACTGTTTCCCTTTGTGGGACTAAGAAAGGTTTATCTTATCTAATCTTATCCTTAATAGTAGTTATTCAGTAATATGCTTGACCATATGTGTAATGCAGTTATATCATTGTAATAACGGCTGAGGGGCTTCATACTGGAAAGGTATCACATTTAACATTTACCCCAACAAATTAGCTCTAAACTATTAGGCTGAGCTCGAGTTTTTTAAATAAATGACATGACCAAATTAAATTCACTGTATCGTTGCAATTACAATGTCTTTATGAAAACTCATTAGGGCATAATGAAGGTAAACACTGATGTGTGTAGAGGTGGAAGCATCAGTCTATATTCCCTACAAAATCCCAATGCTGCAGTCAAAAGCTCCAGAAACCCATACAAACAGAGTCTGAACATTACATATGTCATGTCAGAGACTAATAAAGGGAAGAAGGGCGTAATTACAGAGGTTTTAACAGACATGTTCAGGCGGAATCTTCAAATAGCACTTTTGGCACCATCTGTGCTATTTCAGACTTCTCAGGTATAAAAAAAAAAACTCCCCTACACCTACATCTCATTATAACTATTCATTTCATTCTAAATTAATCTGGTCTTGTCTTTGTTTGGAAGAAAATCTTCCTTAATACATTTCCTTCATTAAAGAAAACCATATAAAAGAATTATCTGGAGCAGATAAATTAAATAAAAGTATTGGCTTTCATTGATTCATTTCATTTCATATTATATTTGACATATCTAGATGAATGTAGTAATCAAGTTTTCATGGAAATCAGGGGTGATGGGACAAAAAGTGATATCTAACATCCAATGATAAAAAAACATCATAAGACAATCGATGAAATATATCAATATATAGATTATATATAGTGTATATATGCCCTCACTCATGTCACACAATTACTTGAACCGAACTTGGATGTTTTATTAATTAATTTAATGTTTGTAAAATAAATATCATTACGTCATGTAGGTCTTACATGAAAATCAACAACTTAGCTTTATCAAGATTTAATCATGACAAGAGGTGAAACGACCAAGTTTCCCCTTTGGGTTCGTCTTTTTTTTGTGTCCACAGTTGATGCAAGTTATACGTAACTTAAATATCCGTCACAGCTCACATTGTTTGCATTCAACAGATATTCTTTGGATTCATTTAATGAAATCATGCAAAGTATTCCAACATGAAAATCTGCGCCTCTTTCAGCACAAAGCAATTGTGTCCGAGTCACTTTCTATATTTGGGTTAGAAAAACTCCATTTACGGGGTCCTTTTACTACTTTTTTACTTTTACTAACTCGCTTGAATAAAATAGGACTTAATCCCAGAAACTAACTCTTAGAAAAAGCATTTTGACTCTTTTGATAAACTCTTTGCATCCTTCTTTTAAAGGTTAGGGGTTAATGGGATAAGGGATATTCCCTGAACTAGGATACATCCAAATGAAATAAAGTCAACTCACAGACTGATTCAAATAGCAAAATGATGTGACTTTTTTGTTGTTAGAAAGAGAAGTCATCTTGAGCTGAGTGGTAAACAGACGCTCTTACGTGTCCTCCTGCTTCAGTGCTCAGCCTCGTGCGCAGACGGCGTGCAGCGGCGGGACGTCTCGTGCCAGGCTGCAGACGGACGCAGCGCTCTGGAGAGCAGCTGCTCCCAGCGCACCAGACCGCCGTCCAGCCAGAGCTGCCGGGTCAGCGAGTGTTTTTCCCGGTACCGGTGGAGAGAGGGAGAGTGGCACGCGGTGAGTTGAGGAAGTCCTCCTGTGTGTGTGTGTGTGTGTGTGTGTGTGTGTGTGTGCGTGTGTGTGAGCCGATGAATGAGCTGTGGGGAGGTTCGGAGATCTGCTCCAGTCAGGACACAGAGGGGAGGAGAGAAAAGGAGCTGCTATTCACTCCTGATTGAAATCAGATGGTCTGCCCACTTTTTATTTTTTCAACAAAAACTCAGCCTCGTTATAAAATGCGTAAATCCGGTCTTGGCTGATTATCTCCGCCAAGGGTTGTCTCTAAACTGGCGTCTGTTGGTTTAATTGCTGTGGATTCCTAAAAAAAAGAAAAAGGAAAAAGAAGGCATGGAACTTTAAATTCGGGAGAGATGTGTACAGCTGGCTCATCCAAATGGCATAGTTCACATATATTGTCTTTACTTGTAGCTGTAATTGTTTAAATTAACATTTACAACCCCCTATAAATGAAAACGGCTGTTTCCTTTCTACACAATAAGAGATGACATTAAATAAAGTTAGCATCATATGATGTCTGCACCAATGAAAACAGACAGTTTTATGTCACTTTACGCTGAAAATAAAGAATGTGTTCCCTGGTTGGAAACAACTAAATTAAGTAGCTATTATTGAGTTTTACATTTAAAGCTGAAAATGACCTTTAATTTAACTGTGTCACCAGTTAAATTAATTGTTCATCAAAAATATTTGTCTTTTTATATTTTATGACGTCTTAAAATGCTGTTGGAATAAAAAATAATGTCAGCTGTGCACCAATAATAAATACATTTATTTACTGTTTTAGATTTTAGATTGTTTGAAGGTAAAACTGTGAAAAAAAAAAAGTTAATTGAAAAGGGAATTAAACAACTGCCAAAGTTGGAATTTAACTTTTCAGTCATTGTTGTGAATTCATCTTCACACGGCTTCAGCTGTGGTGAGTTTTAAACATATAAACACAAATAGCATGAAAATAATAGAAATAGAAATATCTATAGATCCAGATTTTATCATCTCATACCTGGCTTGTTTGATAATAATCGAAAACATCATCCACATTCCCTTTACTGAAGATAATTATGTTGCATATGTCAACTGTTCTGTTGAGCACAATTTGCGCCACTATTTCCTATTATTAAAATGTGTACTACTTTTCTGAAGCTACTTATAGCATAACCCAGTAGTAGCATCTACTGTATATGCTAAAGAGTAAGGGCCCAAGGATGAATCCCTGGGGGACCCCACAGGTTAAAGGGGCCACCAAGGAGGCAAAAATAACCTACGCTGCAAGATTTGTATTGGAAAATTGAAGCATGTGAGGACTTACTGAACAGAATTATGTCACTTTATACAACCAATGAAAGTCTAATAAGGGTAAAACACATTTTACCAAAAACTTGAGCTAAGCAGAATTTCTTGAAATTGATCTTTGTCTTGGTGGAAGTTTGTGTACTCTGAGTACCGTCCAGAGAATGGCACAAAAACTAATGAGGGATGGGCACCTAACAGGGAAGAACCCATTATACTTTTGGGGTGAATCCTGTTAAAAAGGACAGACGTGTTTTTTTATAAACTGATTTCCATCAGATCTTTATTAAACGTACTAGTTGTGTTTATCATGTAGAGAGAGAGAGAGAGACGCCATTAGAGTGTCCTTCCATTGCCAGTCCCAAGCCCGGATAAACGGGGATTGTTGCGTCAGGAAGGGCGTTGGGCATAAAACCTGTGCTAAATCAATATTCATGCAAGGTACACAAAACTGATTCCACCAAAATTTGTCGGGGGTCTGGTTAAAGAATACTATCACTGCTACTGTTAGCCAGCAGGGTCCTGCACAATAAAGACATTCTGTAGTTTTTCCCCAATAAAGGGTAGAGCCATCCAGTTTTGGCACTCCTTTTAATATTGCAACAAAGGACTTCTGTTTGCATTCAATAAAATAAATCAAGCTTAAACTCCTGGACAGAGCTCCATGGAGCTTGGTGGGTGAGTGGGCCAAAGAAGGGGCCATCTTGGAGCAAATCTGGATCCTTTTTTTTCTTTTAACTTTCTTAGAAGTTGCAGTAAGCCTGAGAAAAGCTATTTTTTAACACATATATGGAATGTGGTGAACTCGATTCAGTTAAAATGACAGTTTGGCCTTGATGGACATAAAGTATGCACCGTACTGAGTACCTGTCAAGTCTTCAAAGATGGTGGAGTCAATTAAATTTAAGAAAAGTTAATGCCCACATTCCAAGAATTGTATTCTTGAAGAAAGTAGGATCATTTTGAGAGCAATATATATATATATAGATATAGATATAGATATAGATAGATAGAGAGAGAGATAGAGATAGATAGATAGATAGATAGATAGATAGATAGATAGATAGATAGATAGATAGATAGATAGATAGATAGATAGAAATATAATAACCCTGTTTCTTATTACGTGTTATTTGCTATGACATCAACCCACAGTTTGTTTTTAATTAAAGTTTAAAGCCATTAGTTTTTTTCATTCACTTGTGGTCTTCTCATTGGTTTCACAGGTGCCAACCAATCACAATTAAGCAATATCTTAATATAAATGTGACTGTTTTGCAAGTAATTTGTCTATCAAGGCACACTCAAACAGCCTGGATGCAGCAGATTATCTGAATTTCTTATTTTACAATCTTAATACCCCTGCGGATGTTTCCCCACAAGTTGAGTCAACAATATTTTATGAAAATAATAGTTTTAGTAATATTATCTATTATCTGCTTCAAGAAAGAGACCTGTTGCTTAATATAAGGCTGCAATCACACCTGGGCTCTATCTAATGGCTACATTCCTGCTGTGTAACTTTACGCAACGGTTGATAGGCCGGAGGCTATAGATTCTTGTTGAGAGCTGACAGTTTTAGAACTGACAGCTGCAGCAGGAAGTTCGTCTTCACTAGTGATTTTGAATCTGGGTCACTGAACAGCATTAAATGTTTCCTCGTAAGTGGAGTCTAATTAAGCCGGAGCTCCCTCCCGCCCAATTAACAACTGGAGGTAATTACAGCAGTTCACATGGCTGGGGCTAACATCACTGTGTGTTTTTATATGATCTATAGGCCTACTGGAATGGAATATGTTTCGTCTGCCATCAGTTTCACCTCAACAATCTAAAGCTCACATGTGGCTTGTTTCCGTCCTCCATACTGCAGCAGCACAGCTCATAATAGCGGCTCCATGTAATTTTCATTGTTAACGACTTGATGCAAGTGAGAGCTTCTTTGAGCCCTAGCAATGATGTTTAGTGTATAAATTACAACTCTTGTGAGCTCGGATGTCATAATTACCATGTAATAAGACTAGTCTTATTACATGGTAATTATGACATCATTTGGTTGGAGGACTGCTTTTATTGCTAAACTATTAAAAACATTACAGACCAGTAAAAGTAAAAGTCAAGAAATCTGGGTTATTGTAAATCTATATTCTATTTTAAATAATATACACTATGGTATATGAGGCATAATCAATATTGTAGGAAATAGTTTTTTCTTTTTTTTTTACAACAATTTATGTCTGCATGTGAAAATGAACTTAGACTTAACTCGACTATATCAAAAGCAGGGCCTTGTTAACATCATTAAGTTCAGTAAAAATATTTCTCTGACTTTAATGCCACCAACATGCAAAAAGTTTTAGTACAGGGCAGCAAAAGATTGGAAATGTTGTGGAATGACCAAAAACACCTGGCTGGACCTCTTCAGAGGTATACAGGATAATCGGTAACAGGTGACAGAATTTTATTGACGTTTGGAAACAGAATCCTTGATAGGTTCATAATAAATATGGGTGAGGTTTTATGAAAAGCTACGTGGGAAAAATTTACCAACACTTTAACAACAATGACTCTCATTGCATTTTCAACAAATTTTAGGATTGTTACCTTATTCTGTCCATAATATCATAATTTCGTTCAGATTATCTGAACAAATCTTTGCTATTAAGGGACAAGGATCAAAACCAAAATTGAATGTCTATGAACTTTGACCCTTCAAATGATTCTCCATTAAAACGGACATAGAACGCTTTAAAAAACAATTGTCAATAACGTTTTTTTGCTGCATCTACATATTCTGCCCAAACAACATCTCAACAACATCCAGAATCACAGACAACTTTTCTGGACCCGAGCTAATCTAAGATGGATCGACACAAATCAGAAGTGTCCTTTCATCCGACTAGTCCATTTATAAAATAGCTTTTGGAAATCATGGAGGTCCCCTCAGTTGAGTGTAAAATGACCATCCTGTTTTTAACAGCAACTCTGAAAGCTACAGACAGCTTTTGGAACAACATCTGCTGCCATCCAATCTACCTGTCTTTCACGGACATTCCTGCTCATTCCAGAAAGAATTGTCAGCCACTTTCTGCCGTCTTACAACAGCGTGACTGTGGAGTAAAAGAGGCCAGCTAGACTGGGCTGCCTGCAGTCACGATCCGTCCCCCATTAGAAATGTGTGCTGCATTAAGAAGCGCTAAATACAACATCCTAACCCTGGGGCTGCTCAACATCAGAAGTCCTATATAAACGGAGAATGGGAAAGAATTCCTCTTTTCAAAACCTCCATAACAGTTTCTGAGTGTTGGTAAAAGGAGAGTGATGCAACCCACCAACAAACATGAATCTGCTCCAGCTTTTTTGAGTCATATAACTGGAATCCAATTCAGAAGACGCTTAAATTCATAAATAGTAATAAAGTTTATCAGTTTCAAACTATCTTGCGTTTGTACCATTTTTTACAACACTGAGGCTAAAAAGGATTTACAATATCAGCAAATTCTGTTTGATTGACATTTTTCATAAAATCTCAATTTTTGGGGAATCGGTTGTGTTCTGCTCTCCTTAGTCTCAGATATTTTGTTCTGGAGTCAATGTTCTACTGTCTGCTAAGGCTGAAAACTATGGGCTAGACCCAGGAGCAAAACTCAGACTCAGGAGGCATTTGAGAAGTTTATTCATAGAAAGGATGTGGTTGTAGTCCAGAGCTGTAGTAAGGCTGGAGGAGTGTCGGGTGAGGCTGGAAAGTTAAGACACCGAGGGACTGGGGCACAATAAGATATCAGCCGATTCTGAGCGGCTGATATATCTACCGCTTGGATGGACTGATGATGTGGTGAAGAGTGGAGGTGTCCACTAAGGTGAAATACTTGCAGGAATGGTTGCAGATGGAGAGCAGGTGTGATGATGACCATTCATACACAGGTGAAGAGAACAAGTTATATCTCTATGACAAAAGTTTCAAACTCAAGGCTTGCGGGACACATCCAACAGAACAATTATATCCAGCTGGCGTGACAATATTTCATTTCTATAATAACTGGCTCGCTGGTTGGTGCAAATACCACAGATACTACAAATCCCAGAATGCACTGCAATAGCTGGCGCGTCAACCAAGACACCAGCGCAAGTTCCTTCCGGCTCCTCTGTTGACAGATATCAGCGTTTATCCAGTCGCTCTAATAAACTTAAGCCTCATCCGAAGCCCGGCAGGGGATATGGATGAGAGTGAGATTTTAACGTTAATCAATAAACGTTTTAGTTAGTCACACACGCAGTTTAGTAAAACGAACGCACTTTTTCATTAACTGTCGAGTGCGTTCACGTCCTCCAGCCGTTCAACGTGTGTCAGTGCTGTTGCGTTCGAAACAAACAAACACATCAAGCATTAACATTTAATGTGAATTACACCTCTAGGCCATTCATGCACCATAGTGTTTTTATTTAGGTGTTTTAATTTTGGCCCCAAATTTGATTTAATTTTACACCCCTGCTCTGTGATATCAATATTATAAGCATACGCCACTGTAGAAAGCTCCTTATTTTGCTGAAAGCCTGGGTTGTATCGTGGTAATCTTGTCTTGTGTGGTAAGGCCTGGATCTTGGAACTGAAGGCAGTTATTTAGTGACAGTGAATTTCAGCTGTGACCTCTGTAAAGGTTAATTGTGGGCAGGCACCGTAAACAGTTGCAGGACTTAGAAGTTGTGTAATTTCTCTCAGGAGCTGAACATGTCCTCCGCTCAGGCTTGTCTACTCAATAACAAAGTACTTTCCTCCCAGCTTTTATCTACTGTTTTGACATATTGATGCTGAAAACCCCTTTTGTGAAGGCACTGCTCCCCTGACAGATCAGACCATTCACGTCATTCCTCCGGCGCATTAATCATTATTGACGATCCTTTCATGAAGCCCTTGTGGTTACTGATGCAACTAGGTCAGCTTCTTGAATAATTCAGAACTAGAATAACATAATTCAATGTTATTTGTAAAGAGGGGATGCCACATCATTTTCTCCCTTTATAAAAGGCCGTTTTTATTCCGTGCTACAGTGCAGTCAGTCGTGTGGAGTGGGCCACCGACGACGGGCCTTGCAGTGCGTGGACCATAACCAGCGTGAAGTTCATGAGATGTACTGCGTGAATCAGATCCGACCTCCAGGCATCGAGAGCTGTAACACTCATGCCTGTGAGTTGATCTGGATCACGGGGGAGTGGACTGAGGTAAGAGCCAAAAGCGGCTCTTTAATTGTTTGTTTGTTCTTCTTCGGCAACTCTTGTTCTTCAAAAATACCGTTCATGTAAATCATCATATTTGAAGTCGGTGGTGCAAAACTTACAATAATCCTTATCTTATTGCTGCACGGTGTTGATTTATCCTCTCCTCCAGTGCTCAGCCAGCTGTGGTCAGGGCTACCGCCAGCGTCTGATCTCCTGCAGCGAGGTGCATGTGGAGAATGACAACTATGAATATGGCCATCAGTCTTTGTCTAACTGCCCCGGGACGCCCCCTGAGAGCTACATGCCTTGTAATTTGGACCCATGCCTGCCGCCACAGGAGTGGAGGGTTGGAATCTGGGGTCTGGTAAGCAAGTCCATGGTTTCAAATATTGTCCAGTCATTTATCAGTTTTTTGCCAACATGAAAATGCAAATATTTAATCACAGAGTCCTAAAATATAACAATGAGATCTTTCCTGAGAAAATTGTTTTGTTCACTTAAGACTGTTTATGAGGTTAATCTAGGAACTACTTTATGTGAATTATTTTATTGTTAGAATATTTTTCATAATACTAACATATTTCAGTAGTTATGCAATCTATCATAGTTATAAGTATGTAGAATTGATAACATCATTCTACATATTTCAGCAAAAATTATGTCCAAACATTGATTTCAGTAAGGAGAGAGAAAGAGAGCGAGAGAGAGAGAGGGAAAGGGAGAGAAAGAGAGAGAGGGGGGGAGAGGGAGAGAAGGGAGTAAAGATGAATGATTATAGTAACAGATTCAATTTAATTCAATTCCAATCAGTTTATTTCACCCAAAGGGGTAATAAAAAGTAAAGGAGAGTATTACACATCAATGAATACACATTATTACTCACCCATATGATACAGATAAAGAAAAAAAAATACATTGCTATTTGTTATAATGCTAAAAGTTCAGTCAATAAAAAGATTTATAAAAATCTTTGAAAATCATTATGAAATTGCTATATTCCTCGGAGGGGTGGCTCTTTGGCGCACAGACCCTTTAGAAAGATTGTGATCGATGGGTATCTGCTCTCAGTAGCAGCAGATATATTCCCCCTTGGAGTCTGGATACTGGTGGTGGTGGCTGATGACTCTGCTGAGACTGAGGAATGATGAGAACTATAGGTCACTGGGTGGAGATTGGGAGGTGTAGGGTCCGCGTA
Organism: Lophius piscatorius; assembly: GCA_009660295.1. Classification (NCBI taxonomy): domain Eukaryota; kingdom Metazoa; phylum Chordata; class Actinopteri; order Lophiiformes; family Lophiidae; genus Lophius; species Lophius piscatorius. The sequence goes on from VRLP01001884.1 coordinate 97,871, forward strand.
CCAGCAGCATGAAAGAAGCAGAGGAATGGAGAGAGTCAGGTTTTTAAAGACAGCAGCAAAATGATCATATTGATGAAGGTATGTCACTGTGATTGAATATATGTGGCCGACTGATGAGGACAGCTGATGATGGTGTCTGTATTTACATGTATTTTGTATTTTCACGGTGGAAATACAGAAAAGCTGGAGCAAAAGCCCCAAAATATTGTAAATGTAATGAAAATCTTTTAAATTAGGCTGATCCAGAGCAGAAAGTGTTCCAATGAAACCTAAATGCAGTGAAAGCTGCCCTATGCAACAAATTGCCATGAATGAAGCATGAAGATTCTGGTGTTTTGGTCCCAGCGATGACGTCAGAACTGTGTGGGCTGATGAAGTGACTATAACACCCCTCAGCTATCTATCCTTTCTTCTGACATCGTTAATTCAAATTGAGCATCAGCTCAGCCCCATCCATGGTTTCTCCCCGTGTGATCCAGTTCTAATATTCACATACCATTAGGGGATTTAAAAATGCACTAATTTGCCATAATCATAATCATAAGAATTAAAGGGAATGATTGACGGCAGGTTTTTCTTCTCCCCTCCAGTGTTCAGTGTCCTGTGGTGATGGAGTGATGGACAGGATGGTGCAGTGTGTGGCAGCAGATGGTCAGGAAAGTCAAAGGTGTTCTGAAGAAAACAAGCCAGAGGCTAGAAAAGTCTGCAGAAATCTGAGCTGTGAGTACTGTGGAATAAACAGATGCTCGTAGAACAAAGGTTAAAGCTGGCGGGACCACGTACATACATGCAGGCCGAATAAACGCCAATTTCTGCTCAGGCTCGACTTAATCCGTTCAAATCAGAGATTTGGCTTCCAGTAAAAACGTATGATCCTTGTCAAATATCAAAGATGGTACCGATGTATTAATGTCTCTACGGTACAATAGGACTTCAAAGAGTGAGCAGCTTTTCATTTTTTATTTGATTCGATGCAACAATTTGTCGCACTTGACTTCACTCACCCGACATTTTCGTCCGCATTCTTGCAAGTGTGTGTTTGTGCAGCCAGAGAGCCAGCCCTGTTTTAAATCAAGCGCTAAAATACACTACTGTATCCCTGTTTATTTCTTCCTCAATATATGTCTCCAAGGCCATTTGCCCACCAGCTGTCAAGAGGTCCGGAGCTTGAGCGGCCCGCTCCCTGATAGTGAACACCTCCTCAACATTCACGGAAAAGCACTCAAGGTAAAACTTCATCACCATCTGTTTCCTCACAATTACATAGTTTATGGAGCCGTATCTTTGTAATAAAAAACGTTATTTTTGCTTTCTGTCATGACATTTCTGATGACTTAATCAAGACAGCAGTTGTCTGCAGTGTTTGTGTGATTGTACCACTTATCCACTACGGTTCAATGTGTCTCTCCCATCCTGTCTCTTCCTGCCATCTCCTTTAACCTTTGCTCCCCACTCCTCCTCCTCCCCCTTTGGCTGATGGCTGCTTGCCCTCCTCGTCATCTGCTGTGTTCTCCTCAGATTTTCTGTGCAGGACTGCAGACAGAGAATCCACAGGAGTACATCACCTTGTTGACGGGAGATGGGGAGAATTTTTCAGAGATTTTCGGCTTCAGGTAAACAACTGACGGTTAATCAATGAACCGCAAATTTAAATACAAAATCCAATTAACTCTTGTAAGTGTTTTTTTTTTATTCCAGGCTCAATGACCCCACCCAGTGTCCAGCTAATGGTTCCAGAAGAGAGGATTGTGACTGTCGGAAAGATTACACAGCTGCCGGCTTTACTGCCTTCTCCAAGGTCCGCCTTGACCTCACCAAAATGAACATCATCAGTGAGTGGCTCATACACAAGCAACAATCAGCATACACACACACACACACACACACACACACACACACACACACACACTGCATTACTCTCAAATAACAGCTTCCTTTGCCATTTAATTAGATCCATGTACATGAGAGTAAATGGCCTCAAGATGTCCTCAGGGTTCGTTTAAGCACCACAGAGCACAATTACAAGGCTGGAGAGGATTAGGTAAATGCTAAAAGTAGGAGAAATTATACTTATATTAAGCTGACCCTGAAACTAGATTCCAAACAGTTAAAATGCACTAGGATTGGACAAAATGGCAGATGGTAGGTATCATTATAAAAGTTAATCTGAGGTCCTATTGCAGCGCACATAAAAGTACACATTTGCCACATCGTCCTTGACGAGTTTGTTTATTTATGTCATTGTTCAGCTACAGATTGGCAGTTTGCTTTCACCCATGAAGGCAAGAGTGTTCCGTTTGCTACAGCTGGAGACTGCTATAGTGCTACACAATGTCCACAGGTGAGAACAGCAGCTTTTTTAGCATGCTCATTTTGTGAAAGCAGGGGAAATGTTTCCCGGCAGACCGTTGTATTGTCATGTCGAGAAAAGAACAGGTGTAGCTGCCAACATTAGTGACGGCTCACTTCTTTAAGTGCCTTGTGAACGACATGCTTTAATAGGCATTCATTAGCAGTGGTGTTAATTACACATTCCTGCCACACAATGGAAAACTTTTTTTTTTTATTCTCCATCCATCCTAGAGAATCTAAGGTACCACTTTACAATAAGAGTACCCTTAATAAGGATTTATTAATGGATTTATTTGTTAACTAATTAAGTTGTAAACACCTTACAAATTGTTCATTAGCTGCTATAACTCGTTAGATAAAAAGTGGATCCCAGACCTGATGCTTGCCAAATAGTGAGCCCACTTATCTGTACTGCTAACCTTATTTTGCCAAATAGTGACCCACATTGATAAATAGAGAGAAATGTTATAAACTGCTTATAAACGTTAACTAATAACTTATAAATTGTTAACCTCATTTATAAGCTTATTATAAACCATTTCTAAATTCGGTGTAGAGGTAGACTTACTGTGAAATGGTACATAATATAATATAATATATGTATTATATTATATTATATTGTATTATATTATGAATATCAGTCGCGGCGAGACATATTGTTTGTGTGTGAATGGAAGGGAGGCAGGTGGAAAAGTGAGGACGAAGGAGAAGAGGTAAAGAAGGTACAGGATTATGGCAACTGTTCAGAGCAACAGTGAGTGATGAAGAGGAAGAAGCGAGGGCAGGCAGGATGGAGTTTGCAGGGAAGAGTGTCAGGAGTTATCTGTGAAAGTAGAGTTGCATCAAGAGTGAAGGGAAAGGTTTACTAGATGGTAGTGAGAGCAGTTCTGCTGTACGGTTTAGAGACGGCGACTTTGACCAAGACAGGAGGAAGAGTTGGAGGAGTTCAGATTTTCTCCGGGAGTGACGAGGATGGATAGGACTGGAACAAACACATCAGGCAGAAAGTGAAAAGTCAGCCCAGGCTAGATGTCTTAGAGACAAAGTAAGAGAGTCCAGATTGAGAAGTTTTAGACACGTGAAAAGGAGGGATAGTGGATTCTGAGTAGTATTAATACTAGTAGTATTAATACTACTAGTATTAATACTACTATTAATACTAGTAGTATTAATACTACTCATAAGGATGTTGGCAATAGAGCTGCCGGGCTTGAGAAAAAGGGGAAGACCAAAGAGGAGGTTTCCTGGATGTGGGGAGAGAGGACATGCAGTTGGTTGGTGTTACAGAAGAAGATGCAGAGGACAGAGCAAGAAGGAAACAAATGATCCACAGTGGCGACCCCTAAAGGGAACAGTCGAAAGAAGAAGCAGATATTATATTATATAAGAGGGGCTGGACCCTCTGTATTAATATTATAGCAACGTTTGTGTAATATAATCAATGTTTATTCTCTGTAAAAGTATGTTGTGACATGCCTGGTCTCAAGCATTCATTGGCATGTATGATATTTGCAGCGGACATACTACCAAACCAAAGATGTTTTTCTTTTCGCTTGGAAATGAGATTTTCATTATCATTAAAGATTGATTGTATGACTCCATAAATTCCATATTAAGTCATTTAACAGGATAGCTTGGAGCAGGTACGCAGCACTGAGCTGCTTCTTCTGTGTTTTCTCGCTATGGTTAAGGTTTTGTTTATTGTGTCATCGTTGTACGTCGAGGGCTACAATGGTCCCTGTCTTGTTTTGTAACAGTGACCGTAGTTATTGCTGTGCAGAGTCGCTCTGCATGCATTTGTTTTGCTGTGGTTAGTCTTTTTTTTTTTTAAATCTCCGGATGGAAATCTTTTGAAGGAAATCGTTGCGTTTCGGCATCTCTCCATCTGTAGACCCTTGGTGCCTTACTTCCTATTTACTTCTTGTGTGCGCAGCAGATCAGTCTCTCAATGAAGCGACACGCTGAGTGTCATTAATGTGTAATAACTGTTTCTATGTGGTACCAAGAGTCTGTGAGTGTGTGCTGTTCTTATTTCAGGGCCGGTTCCGGATCAACCTCTCAGGAACAGGTTTTAAGGTGGCTGAAGACACCTCATGGATCTCGCAGGGCAATTATGCTATGGTCAATATCCATAAATCGCAGGTACTGTGATTTCCTGCTTATAAAGGTCCATATGCTTGAGAAAATCTCTAACTAACAGCAAACCTAACCCTCAGGGGTCTGAGGCTATGTCTGCATGAATCCTAACCATGCCTTTATTAACAAACAAAAAGTTATCGTTTTTCAGCACATCACCCCATTCCCTGACATTTACATGCTGGATTAGGATTAGGCATGCGGATCGGCCTGAAATGACCTCAGTGGGTTGAACTGAACATTCTTAAAGATTTTGAGTATTTACTATTTGTACTACACCTTTACCTTCACTTCTCCCTCTGCATTTCCCGCATGGCTTCAGAGTGCTGAATGGACATAATCCCAAACAGGTTCTCTATCCCCTGCTTTATTTCTCACCATAAACATCTGCTCTCCCTCACTGGACAGCTGCTCAACCTTTTTTGGAATAGAGATCAAGCTGGAAAAAGGCTTCTTGGCAAGGCAACAACAGGAGATGTATGTGATGCCAACAAGTGATGACTGATGAGTGATGAGTCTGTTATCCATCCACCCGACTCTAGGCAGTTTAAATAAAGCCAGGTTGTGATATTTGGGTGAGGAGACTGCAGAGGAGGTCAGACAAACCACTCACCTCAAATATGGGCTTAGACGTTGCTGGATGGTGCTTACGGTTCATCGGTCAGCTTCAGCATGAAACCTTGCATGAAACCTTCCATTGTAGAACATGTAAATGGTTTTTCTGCCTTTTTCTGAGAATGATTACCAAATGTGACAACCTGCCTGGTGGGCATAAGTCTTTATGGGCTTCTTTTTTTTTAAAAGAAAAAGGCTCATTTCAGAGCCACCAAAACAACACTGCTGCAATTACCTTTTTAAGTGAAGAAATTCTCCGACTACTTGGAAGTGGATCAAAGGATTTCTTCCCCAAGCCTTTTTTTCTTCTTCACAGAATCATTAGCTCATGCAGGAAGTTTAAAAAAAACGCTTCCACAAACCTTCTTTCCTCAGAAGTAAAAGAAGTTCAAGAAAGATTTCATCATTGTCTATATAACTCCATTAGAAAAGATGCTAATGTTCACTTGTGTATCCGCCAGAGGGCCACAGCTGACTAATGTCATTCATCTTCTGTCCACAGGATGGCAACAGAGTGTCAGGAATATGTGGAGGCTACTGTGGGAAATGTGCACCGTCCTCTGGTTCTGGTCTGCATGTAACAGTGGAATACACCTAACAATAAAAAAACAGGTGTGGCATGTATTCTAAATATAACAATATTAGTTAAATTTCATTTACAAAAGGCACATTTCCACAATTCCCGCTTCCAATTCCATGTATTTTAAGATATATGTGAACACCCATGTAGCCTGTGTGGAAGAAAAACATTTCATGTTACAGAAACAAACCACACATTCAGCAGGTTTTCACTTTTCACTGACTGATTATATCTCTTTTTGTCTTTTTTTTTAGCATCTATTTGCATTCATCTAGGCCATTGCCTAGAGGTTCATGTTTTGTCAAGACATCCCTCTTTGGTGCCTCATCAAACTCAGAGCTCAAACTCCGGCCTTCACATGAACTCTTAGGCTCTTGTGTGTGTATGTGTGTGTGCGTGCGTTTGTGCAAGTGTGTGTGCGTCCGTGTGTGTGTATAGTGTAAATGAATCTGTTGTAAGTACTGTACATATCAGGATTAAAATGTATTATTTATTCTACTCCTTTTGTTTTGTATTGTAATATAATTTTGTGTGATCACAGCACACCTGCCTTTAACCAGATTTCTGCTAGAACTTGCTTTGTATCTTTGTTGATGTTGTTCCTATGCAGTGAGGTGTTTCCAATCAGTTGATTGTTTTTTAGGTTTTATTACTTCAGGCAATAGTTGGTGACATAAAATATAACTACATTTTTAATACTGTGTGCCATTGAGAAACTCCTCAATGAAAGTATTTCCTAGTCCAGGCATCCGTCTAGTTCTTAGTTGAGGTCAACCCGATTGTGGTCAGGTTCCCCCACCTGCATCTCTCCGTCTGTTACCTGCAGCTTTGAGCCATCATACAACAGTAGTCGTTACCTGGTGAAGACCGGGATCAGGTGCAACAATAACACACTGCAGGATAAAAGAGTTGCAGGATTAAGTGTAGGAGGACACAAGTATGGAAGAGCAAAAGTGAGCATGTTGGAAGGTTTGATAATAATGTTTTCCAAGGAGGAAGTGAGTGTATGTTAACAAAAAAACAAAAAAGTCGGAGTAGAATTGGGATTTACACACCGAGTCAGGAAGTGAGACCATTAAACAAACACACTGCAGTCCAACACACAGGTACGTACAGACACACACTGGAACACATTACTGGATCATATGAAGACTGTGAGTTACCAGAACTGTAGAGATTCTGCTGCTAAACATCAGAGAGAATCAAATTCCTCTGTGTTCTTGCATATCTCTCTGGTAGCGTGCAGCGGCCAGAAGGAGCCATTATACTTACGCTTTATCAGAGCTGCCAGGGTGTTTTATCTGGAGCAACTTGAAAGAAAGACTTCACTGCAGGGTAATAAAATCCCAGAAGATCTCCATGGATATAATCCACTGGTCCGTCCCTGGAGATACTTCTCAAACCGCTAAACTCACCGGCCCCGCAGCATGATCTCTGTCTGGATGCTTCCTGTAGAGCATTGCCCCGTGTACCTCATGTTCTTCTCTCCATCTTTGTTTTATAGCGTTTGTCCCACATGTACATACAGATACGCTCCCGTGTAGAGCACTTTGATGTTTTTTTTTTCTTTTTGTGACAATATCAGGGTACTTTTTGTATGTTTTTGTATCTCATTATCCAGTTTTATGTAGGCTTCTGTGCAGATATGTTACTGAAACAAGAAGGTCAAGAAGAAACACATAAAGAAACACTTTTCTTTTCTTTTTTTTACATAATTGAAGGCTTAACTGTGTATGTGTTTTTTGTACATATTATACTGTACGTACAAATTATTAATAAGCCATATTTGCTTTTATATACCTTTTGGTATATGGTGCTTTTTCTGTGCCTTACGTGATAATTCACTTCAGCCAAAGGGAATTTCACAGCCTTAATCTACGAATAAATGAGTCCGATATTATTCCTAAAGACATGGGCTAGCAAACATTTTGTGTCGATGAATTGACTTCTCATTGTGAATGTCCATTTAGTTCAGCCAACAGAATTCTCAGGTGACATAAATGAAGGGATTATTAAAGTATTGAAGTGTATTTATCATATTTTACTATTTTGCCACATGTTTATCAAGTAACTGTAAATGTATTATTGAAGTTTTACAAATTCAAGGGCCATTCTATATGCTTCTTTTTATATGCAAATATTTATTTGACCTTGTCTTTACAGTATGTGAATGTACATAGGCATTGGCCATTCAGTGTCTCCATAAAACGATTCGTCTGGCAACATCTTTCCTGCTTTGTGAATGCTTTTATTTATGCCTATGTCATATCTGCATGAATTATACGAGCAGATGTAAGTACTGCCATATAAAAGCATGTTTTACGTCTGAGATCAAATAAGTCAGTGATCAGAAGGAAATAAAACGCCTGACACATGCTGGATTTGCCTTTATGATTTTTCAGTTCAACTGTTCACTTCAACTCTAACTGCAAAAATCCACATAGGTTGTTTCTGGTATTGTACATTTTTATGACTATGCTTTAACTATGACCACACATCTTCTACTTTCATAACAATCTATTTGAAATGATCCATGAAATAGTAATTGAGTTATGTCTGGAAAACAGTGTTTTTCATAAAAAACCTCCGCCTAGTGAGTTAAATATGAACTATTAAAGTAAAACAGGCTGTATACGAGATAGATCTCTGTGTCAGCTGTTGCCATCATCCAAGAAACACAAATACTAACGGTAGTCAGTCGTCTGCTAGTATGACCGCAATCTTAATAGTGAGTTAGAAATGATGGCAAACCTGAAAAACCGTGGTGATTATATGAATAACAGCAGACTGAGAGTCAGACTCTATATGCTAACCGCTCCAGGCCTCGGGCCTGTATTAGCCCTTACATGCCAAAAACGATTCAATCATCTTTCTGGAGATATTTTCCTCTGTGTACATCTTCATCTACATCTACAGCCACAGTCTTCTCTTAATCTCACGTTATAGGAGAGAGTTCACATGGGCCCTCAGCTTTTAATAGAAACACAGAGTACAAACAAAGCTAAATACTTATACTTCCTCCCCTGCAGCTTTATTGTTGGTACAAGTCCCGCTGTTAGGAAATCCTTTATCTTATCCAAGCTGAAGAAGCGGTCAGACACGAAGTGGTTTTAGAGCTAACAAAAACGTCTCTGGGGACTCCAACCGAGACATTTCCTTCAACAAAGAAAGTTAGTCCCCTCACTCTTTCAGACAGGAAGGTGATGTAAGGATGAATGCTGGTGTCTGCAGAAAACAGCACAGCAGTTTGTGTCCTAAGCTGCTCCCCCCCCAACATGATGCTCAGCGCTGCCCGCTAGTCAGACAACAATGCTTGACTTCGTCCCAAAACGATGGGAGGAGGGAATTAAGGACGAGTCGACTGATTGGAGTGAACTTTTCATTGATTGGGGTAGTTCATGATGTGTAAAGTGAACACTCTCATTCGTAGTTTTTACATTCCTATGACAGTCCTGAAACGGAAAATCCCACATGTCACAACCATTTAATTCATCTCTTTCTTGTTAAGAACAGGTCCACACATTTGTCTATGGTGTCGCTTATACTTCCTTTTTTTTTAAGTATTGCTTTTATCAGACATGATTCCCGGACCTCACCTGAAGAAGTTACACCGTCTACTGGACTGGAAATCAATTTGTTGAGCTACTTATTTTTTATTCTAGTATCAAAAAGGTTCAATACATATTTGAAATTCATTTGATAAAATGATTGATCTATAAATATGTATAGCCTTAATTAGCTGCTGGGCACATGTGCATATGGATTTTTAAATATTAGCAAACACAGGGAGTGTTATTACAACAGGGGGCTGGGGGTCTCAGCTTGTTTATGAAAGAGGCTGTGATTAATCCCATAAGACAATTAAGCATACACTTAATAGTAAAACGCAGCTAAAGTGTAGCTCTGTGTATTTCTCTCATCATTTTTCAGATGAGTGCAGCATGTGGCGTTCCTGTGCTAATCACACAAACCTTCCCACACGGATTAGACCAGTCGTCTAAGCACAGGAACACTTCAGGCTGTACTACACATTCCAAAAACTTTTGCATGCGATGTCCACCGCCTCACAAGAGACCCCCCCATTTCATGAAAATTGGCCATGTCAGATGTCTGCAGGTCCAAGGCTGCTGGGTGAGATGTCTGATATAATGTTTGTATGGCATCAGAAATCATGGAATTTCACAGCCTCGTTGTATTAAAATAAAATGCTTATCTTCACTTCTTTTTATATTCCTTGTGGCCAGCAAGTTGTTTTCAATTCTGCCAACTGTGTTTAGACTCTTAACTTAAACCTTAATGAGGGGGGGGGTTAAATTCCTGAGTGCCCATGCTTCCCTCACCATCGTTATCAACATCAGTCCTCAAGGTCATCTCACCCAGCCTCAATAGAAGCCTTGGGTCTGTGTGCATAGAAACTATTTGGCCCAGATCAGCGTTTGAGTGTGGAATAAAATAATAATAATAATAATAATAATACATTTAATTTATAATGCACTTTACATTTGGATCAAATCTCAAAGTGCTACAAAGTAAAAGCAGATAAAAGCATAAATAAAA
>VRLP01001885.1:0-108063 GCA_009660295.1 Lophius piscatorius
GGGGGGGTGGGCGGTGGGGGGGGGGGGGGGGGGAGGAGGGGGTGAGGAGGGGGGGGGGGGGGGGGGGGGGGGGGGGGGGGGGGGGGGGGGGAGAGAGGGAGGGGGGCAGACAGTAGGAACAACGTGGTTGAGTTTCTGAACCAAACTGGATCCACCGGACGGCGCAGCGCTGCCATCTACTGTCCTCCAGCTGCAGAACCCGCAGATTCCCAAAAGCCAACTTTGTGACCTGTTTCCTTCAATAAATGTAATTATATTCCGCCACATTGATGTCCTGAGCGGAATTTAGTTCGCCTTCATTGAATGTCCAGTACACATAGTAGCAGTTAGAGAAAATGAATGAATGAGTGAATAATAATAATAATACATTTAATTTATAATGCACTTTACATTTGGATCAAATCTCAAATGAATGAAGGTCCAGAACAAGTTGAGGCAGAGACTCTCCTCGTCTCTCTATCTAGAGCTGTGATGGGAGCTGAGGTGAATTATGCAAATAATCTGACTGCTAGACTTTTATTTGAACACAACTGCAGGAGAAGCTGCTGCATCTTTAGTGATCTCTCTGCCTCTCTCACGCAACAGAATATTGTTGATTTGGACACAACTGTACAATTTTGAGCAAATAGTACACAAAATATGAGTGAATGAATGAAAACTAATATATTAAGTTTTTCCTAGATTCGTTCTGTAGAAATAAATCAACAAGAGTTAAGTAAACCAAAGGAGCTAGAGTTTTGTTTAATTTTTGTTTTATCCATGTTGAACGGATAATGCTAGAGACACTCAATATAGTCATGTTGGTTGAACACGGGTTATCTTTGATAGTAGAAATGTTATTGAATTCTATCTAACACAACTCACTTTGGTGGAAATTGTTGATTTAAGAACCAAGATCACGCCGTCCAATCTTGGTCTCACCAGAGTATCTTGTCTCTGACCGGTGGAAAGTTCTTTAGCTTCTCTGCAAACCCCAAATGGGCTGTCCTGTGTCTTCCACTAAACAGAGGATTGCATTCGTTAGGGCATAAACTCTTATGCTGGACTTATGGTTGCAAGATATAAAATCAGGGGTTTCCAGGTCTCAGAAAAGTCCACCTTCCAATTCATATCCTCTCCTTTCCAAATCAAGTTGGTTACTCAAGTCATCCGGCCCCAGAATATCTGTGTTTTTACAAACCATAAGGATTCATCATTTTTTCACAGGATGAGGCAGAACGAAAGGAAGCGATGAAAGGCCTGTTAATTGTACATGGGTCCCTGTGGTGCCGTGGGCTCTGCGGCATGGGGGTCGGCTGGGCTAACTGGCTTCTGTTGGACTCTGGAGGGGGCCCGGTGTACAGGTGGGGGGTCCAGCTCCCGTTTCCAATGCACCAGAATCAACTACAACCTGTTCGTCAATGTCAACTAGGGACGCTGTGTTTGGTTCTTGGGAATCTTTAGGTTCTGGGCCGGCTGGGGATGGTATGGAACATAAACCACCACACTCCCCATAACTGTCTGTCTTTTCAAAACTGTCTTGTCTCATCTTTGTATTTCACATAAAGTTAATCTTGCATTCTATGATGAGAAATAGATATTAGTTCCAAATAAAACACAAGAGGCTGGTCTTTCAAGGAGGGCTGGTGGAGGTCACAAACACACACGCACAGGAAAAAGATCAAAACTGCCTGCATTTTTAAGAAAATGGTTCTTACCAATATTGGCATAAACCATAAATTTACATGTAGACAGACTTAAAAAGAAGCAAAGAAATAAAGTGTTGCTGCACTTTGTTTAGTTTCCGAGATCCCTCAGATACAAAGAATAACAAGCACAGGATCTGATTTGATTTTGAAATGCTCATGACCTCTGACATCGTGTTAAAAATGTCAGTGTAGAGAAGTTGGATCTCGGGCCATAAGTCATAGCCATGTAGGAGGATTTCATCTGAGGCGTGACGTTTGTGGCCTCAAGGTAAATACCATGAGGCTCCTTCTTGGAGGAGCATTATTTTGAATTGGGTGAGACGGCGCCATTCATTCTTTAATCCGGCATGTTTTAGTGTAGACTATTTTATCAAAACTCATCCAGAATCAATTTGCCCAGTTCCTCCTCCGACCTGCACTTATGTTTTTTAGACGGGGGTTACATTGTGTCGCGCAGTTCTCTATTATGGATTGGGTTTGTGTTTTCAAAAGCTTTTGAATGCACTCGTATACAATCCCTAATTTGTATTGGTAACAGAAAAAATATTATTTCCTATTTTGTTACCATTTGATGAGACCAGGATTTTGAGTCAGCCCTTTCCACAACATTTCAAGTATAATAAAAATTTTATTCCTTAACCATCTCTAACAATGTTTTTTTTTTTCAACAGACAACACTGTAAAAAATACATGAGAAAATGTTGAATAATTCAAAATGAAAAGTGTACCTACATGTGATGCGTACATAACTCACAAACCCAAACACAGCCTCATTATGTAGCTGGATAGTCTGGCAGGACTTCAAATTAAAAATTTACTTGTGATCTCGAAAGCAGGTCTTTATTCTGGTGTTCTGTGTTTTGATGCACAAATAAGGGTGGGCAGATGACGGCACGCACACCCGCCACGACCTCCAGCAATGGGATTCTGCCGGTAATAGAAGCTCTTGCAATGGAGCTTAAGTTTAAATATTTCATACGACTGGAATGTGTAAGTGTGTGTGTGTGTGTGTGTGTGCGTGCGTGCGTGCGTTGATGTACTTTGTGTAGAAGGAAAGTAAGGGGTGAGAGAGAATAAACTATTTAGAGTGGCAATTTATAGGAAATATAATACTGTATTTGTCCAAATGCTACAATCCATCTAGGGAATGAAAACCGATCAAAAAATAACAGTTTCAATTTACAATTCCAGGAAAATTCAAAAATCTATCTATCTATCTATCTATCTATCTATCTATCTGTAACAGCTTATCCTGTTCAAGGTCCTGGGGGCTCTGGATCCTATCCCAGCTGACATCGCACAAAATGCAGGGTACACCCTGATTAAGCGGCTGGTTCTTCACAGTGCCGACACACAGAGACAAGCAGCCATTCATCCTCACACTAACACTTACAGGTCGCTACGGACAATTTATTCACCCACATGCACACTATTCACCCACATACACACTTATTCACTCACATGCACACTTATTCAATCACATGCACACTATTCACCCACATACACACTTATTCACTCACATGCACACTTATTCAATCACATGCACACTATTCACCCACATGCACACTATTCACCCACATGCACACTTATTCACCCACATGCACACTATTCACCCACATGCACACTTATTCACTCACATGCACACTATTCACTCACATGCACACTATTCACCCACATGCACACTTATTCACTCAAATGCACACTATTCACTCACATGCACACTATTCACCCACATGCACACTATTCACCCACATGCACACTTATTCACTCACATGCACACTATTCACTCACATGCACACTATTCACCCACATGCACACTTATTCACTCAAATGCACACTATTCACTCACATGCACACTATTCACCCACATGCACACTATTCACCCACATGCACACTTATTCACTCACATGCACACTATTCACTCACATGCACACTATTCACCCACATGCACACTTATTCACTCACATGCACACTATTCACTCACATGCACACTGCATGTTTGGTGGGGATCCAGATCACAAACAACAAACAAACATGGGGTGAACGGCCTGACGACCAATGTTGGATTTGAACCCAGAACCTTTTTCCTGTGAGGCGACTGTCCGTCCCGCTGCACCAGCGTGAATGGATTAAATGATACAGTCAAAGACAAGAGAGTCTTTTAATAAAGAAAAATATCCCAGTGTGGAGGAACAATTATTGATCCATCAGAGGCCGATATGTATTAGCTAATCGTCAGATCTGCGAGGAACCCAGGCACTTTAAATACTTATAAGAACCTAAGTGTGATGATGAATCCTTTAATCAGGTTATCTTTCTCAAGGAGTCCTGAGGAGAGATGAAATATATTTAGAAGGGCCAACTCCACCAACTTCCTTGCTTGTCGGATTCGGACGAGTCAACCTCGACAGTATTTTTTTTAAAAGCCGCCCCATCGTCTCTCGCTTCTCTCTTCATAGTAATCATTTTTGGACTGTAATAAATTTCTGCACTGGCTGCTTGCTGCCGGTAAATTACTGTGATTTTGACAGTGTATGTTTTCTCTGATTGAAGAAATCTGCCTTGTGCCACTACTATTTAAACAACGAAGACACCGTTGTTTAGAGTTAAAGTCTTCATTCTATAACACGAATGAACAATAATCTTATAAGATTCTACTCTCTTACTTATTGCAAAGCAACGTTCTGTAGCTGATGAGCAGCTGGACTCCTGTGTTTCAAGGTTTGCCTCCTCCTGAGCTGGTGCTGCCCTCAGATGATGAAAAAGACCCACTTTTTTCATCCATACTTTTCATCAGGGATGATACACACACACACACACACACACGCATACATATATACACACACACTTATACACACACACACGCATACATATATACACACACACACACACAAACACACACATATATACACACACACACATATAAACGCACACACACACATATATACACACACGCATACTTATATACACACACACGCATACACAGACACATACACACACACGCATACACACACACACACGTATACACACCCACGCACGCACACACATACATACACACACACAAGCATACATATACACACACACATACATATACACACACACACGTACACACATACATACACACACACACGTACACACATACATACACACACACAGGTACACACAAACACGCACATAAACATACACACACATATACATACACATACAAACATGCACGCACACACACATACATACGCACACACACACAAACATACACATACAAACATACACAAACATACACACACACGTATTTACACATACATATACATACTCGCATACAGACACAAACATACACACACACAAACGTACACATGCACACATACACCACAGACCCCATCAACGAGGGATATCAAACATTTATAGAGTCGTGGTGAACTTTGTGGTGTTAACGTGTAACGTTTCTGATTTTGATTTTAGGATATTATTAATAATATTATTTTTAAAGCTTTTTCTCTGAGGTCTACTGTGTAGTTGTAACCTACTTACTAGACCTCATTTGATTGACATTGGCTGCTACTTATTACTATGGTTTCCCATCATGTTTCTGCTTTACTTTGCTACTGTGACACTGCTGTTGTGGGACTTATAAAAGTATATCTTATCTCATTTGAACTCATCTCCGTACTGTATCGTGTAAATGGTCTCTGGATAACACTCGTTTATGGGACTAGTCCTTTACTTTGAGTATTTATAAATCTGTCCGAGAACCCAGGACTTTCTTGGAGCCAGTTAGCTGAGATTACAGTATGTTAGCTGAAGCCCAATAGGCTTTCACATTTACAGTCTAGTTTCCACTCACACATGAAGTGAAATGCTTTTCTTTGTACAGCTCTATTATGGTAAAGATTCAGCCCACCCGGCTGAGGTGTAAAGAGAGGCAGGCTCATTGCTGTACGTGGGAGACGAAGAGTAGCCGGTGTTGTTTGATGTGACAGAAGAACTACTGCGGTACAAATGGCTGAAAGGTAATGCTGGTTCTGTTAGCTGCTATGGTGGGCTAAAAGGGATAACCTTCATAATATTAGGCAAGTGGTTTTAATGTTATGGTTATTCAATGTATTATAACATTAATGCTGCATTTAGTCAAAGCACATACTGAAATATTCTTTAACGCTTATGATCATATCTGGACTCTCTGAAGCACAAACATACCAGCACATATTGATCCAGGACACACCTCAAACACAGCTAGATGAGATGTTCCACCCGACTTCAGAGGCAGACAAACAATTGACCCCCATGAACTCTCTTAAGAAGTAATTACCTCAGTTTAAGACATTTAAACAGTCTTCCACATCTCCTCCTGCATGGTCTGAAAGGTGTGACCATCAATTAGTAGCCACATGGGGCCGCCTCCATCCCCTTCCGTCCCCCTGCAGATGTGCCCCTGTGGCCCGGCAGTCACACTCTGTCGTCCCAGATTAAAGCTGCCAAGGTTGATCACTCACCCTTGGTGCTGCAGACGCTCTTCAACAGAAGGAGGGTGGGGCGTGTGGAAACCTCGGGGACCCATAGAGTTAGAAGCGCCAGCAAACAATACTGCAGACATGTTACTGCAGAACAATGCATGGCTTTATTTCTGTTCACGTGTTGGTCCGTAATAACGCCATGAATACTTCTGCACTGCATCGGATGGATGCGCCCCACACCTGAGGTGATCTGTAGTGTCCCTGCTAACACAATGTGTTTGTTGAACAGCTATAGCTAAAGCATGTTTTCTTTTGTTTTTTCCCCCCTGCATGAAGCCATGTGAGCGGTTCGGTGTTGAGCTGTGATGAGTTCTGTGTTTAATTCTCCCAGCGATCACAGTGACCTACAATAAAGCTTCAAGGATGATGGGCTCATCAGAGCCATGTGTGCCAGCTGGTTTAACTCGTCTACGAAAAACGGAGGATGAACACAGGATTGTTTTTGTCTGAGCAGAGAGGATGGCAGAGTTTGATTCGAGTTATAAAAAGAAAATGATATACTAAAAATAGACTTTATTCTGTTTTGGTTCTTTGCTTTTATTTTGAAGGTTCGGTTTCATCGTCATCATTCTGGTCTGTGTTCCTGTTTAATTTTGAAAGCGTTATGTATGTTGTTTAGTTAGATTTACATTCCCTGTTATGTTTCCTCTGTTTTGCCATTTTAGTGTGTTTGTCTGTTTATTGTTCTTCATTTCTTTATTCCTTCTTAGTGTAGTGTTTCACTTGTGTTCCTTGTGTGTGTCTGTCTTTCCCTGTGTTGTTTCTGTTCTCCTCTTGTGTGATTGTTCATCATGTTCACCTGCGTTTCCCCCTCCAGCTGTGTCTCATTAACTCAGTCTGTATAATATATGCTCATCTTTCCTTCTGGACCGGTTAATCGATGATATCTCGTCCCTGCCAGTCCTTGTGTTTCCTAGCGTAAGTTTTCCTTGATTATTTCTGGTGGTTCTGAATTTGGATTGATTTTTGGCTCTGCCTTTTTGATTTGGATTGTTTGCTTTATCGGACTGCTCACCTGGTTTTGACCGCTTCCTCTTTTGGACATTGTTGTTTTTATATTCTCTCACTTTGGAATAAGTGTTTTATTAAATCAATTTAATTATTTTGCACCTGCTCTGCCTCTACCTCCATTTTGTGTCTAAAAGTGGGTCCTAAAATCTGTGCCTGACCTGGATTCCGACGGCACATAAAGTAAATTAATTTTGGTACGTTCTAATGAGGCAGCTTTTAAGGTTTTATTGATTAACTATCCCAAGCAGGGTTTTTGTGTCCTTTTCCATTAATTTTGTTTTTTTCAGAATAAACCGAACATCTGTAAGTTAATGGTAAAAAAATTGGTAGCAGGCATCAAAATGAGGAACGTGTGGCATCTTAAGTTATTCTTTTGTAGGGGTTTGACAAATAAAGAAATATTGAATCTATTCGCCCATCAACATGACATCATTTTAATTATCAGGACTTTCAAAAAGGGAACTGGATCAGTTCAAGAATCGCAAGACAGATTGGAGCGAATCATGTATTCTTGTAAAAAAAAAAAAAGCATTATTTTTGCAAAATAGCATTAGTCTCGATAATTATAACTTAATTTGAGTAAATATGACTTTCCTCTCATAAAATAACATTAATGTCACGGCTCAGCTGTGATTTCCTTCTCCGTCTAGTCCTCCTCCTTTTACATGTGGGTGGGTGTCTGTGGTCGCTGCTCCACACACCTGCCTCCTGTTTCAGCTCCACACCTGAACCTCATTTCTCTGTCCCCCTCCTAACATTATTCTCCTGATTTTAAACTCTATTTTCATAAAATTACAACTTTTTCTAAATTAACATAACTTTGTAATTATTGTCAGTCGTAAATTAAAACTTCTGAAACAAGGAGGCGCTACACTGAGGCAGTGCTACTCAAGGAGGCATCAATAAAACATAAAAAGATGAACTGCTCTATTATGTCTGCCACACTAACCAGGAAAGATCTCTCTTCTTTAAATGAAGAGGCCAGCCAGTGTCTAGTTTTCACCCCCACGTAATGTGTAACGGTTCCTCTGTACAGCTCAGCCTTAGTAAAGATTCAGCACCACAGGCCCAGGTGGAAAGCACAGCATACAATCCTGATCTTTATAACCTCATCCACTGAATGTTCAACACTTTCATCCGTCAATTGTGTTGTTTGTTAAGTTATGCAAAAGCAACTGGACTGGCGTCCAGGTAACTTTGAGGAGGGCTGGGGGACGGACCAGGCAAAATAAACGGACATGTTTGGTCTAAAGCAGAGGAATGGACTGTTATCAAAGTATAATTGGTGATAGCTGATTACACAATCATGTTGGACAGAGGTCATGAGATGAAAAAAAACAGGACTGTTTTAAGTGATGCCTGAGGATCTGAGGTGGCCAGACTCTGTTCGGGTTATGCCTGATTAAAATCAGAAACTGGTAACCCTTAATGCATTTCAGAGGATAGAGTGTTTGTTTTGTTTTTCCATCATCATTTACGATGTCAGATTCATATCTCGTTTAAAAAAAATAAGGGCACTTTATTGACTGCTTTTCTTTTATTTGCAAAGTTTAAATCTAAGAGTTAATTTTGTCTCATTGACAGCATTAAGATGCAAAACCATGTTTTAGGATAAAGCCAAAAAGTAATCGCAAGGTATTCTGATTCCCGGCTTACAAATACAGAATAAAGTCTTAGATTGTTCCTTGGCCATTCCAAAACCCAACGTTGTCCTTTCTTTTTGTATCACCTTCACCAAGGGAGTTTTCCCTGTGCTGGTGTTGGTTTGTCAGCAGAACTGCTGGGACAGATTTCCACCAAATACAGTGGAAGGATGAAGAATCAGGCTGGAATGAACCCAAATGTTTTTTCTGTGCACATACAGATAAAATGGTGAATTCAGGAAATGTATTCTACATTACTAAATGAGACATTTATCAAAATCTACTGAAACGCTGTGGAGGCTGAGACAAGACAGCAAACACGAGTGATTTCACTGGCCTTGGAAAATAAATGCAATGTGTTTTTTAGCATTGATAGAAAATGGTCTCTCCCAGAATTACGGTGTCAAGACAAAAAGCTTCTGGTGCAACGATAGACCATCATTTGCAAAAGTGTAACTCTGAAACATGTTGTGAGTATTTTATATTATCATTCAGGTGGTTGAATGAAACAAATGTCATTAATCCTGGTGTGCATGTATTCACTCTAACAATAAAAGTAGAAGAGTCTGGCTCATTATGTAGGGCATGCAGCACAATATAGCTGTCAGCCAAACTCACGGAGTAACCTCTGTTGCCGTGCGAAGAGGGGAAGTTTCTGAATTTTTGTAAACGGCTCCAACTTACTTCATCTCGAAAACCCGTTCTCTGCAGAAGTAGACACATCAGAGATGTGCGACTCTGCTTGTTCCTGGCGTCTTGCTTGGGAATGGAAATGTTTCTGTTTGTCAATGTCTCTAGAGAACCGAGCCAGTTTCTGCCATCCTTCCTGCCCCGAGCTCTCACTAAATCAGACCTCCCCCTGGGGCTATTTGTCAGAGCTAAACACCTGAACTAATACATGAGCCTCTCTGCCACCCCCCTACAGCCACGATGGGATATTAAAATGCACCTTAATGTACAAACACTAATTGAAACAGATTTATTTTCTGTGTGACACAAGCATCTTAATCGCTATAAAGGGATAGTGTGAAGAGAAGGAGGCTCAGGTGGAGGAAGAGCAGCGTGGATGGGTGTGTTTGGATGTTGATGGAGTACAGAGGCTGGCAAGATGTCTGTGGGGAAGAGGGGAGAAGATGCTCTGTCACATCAAGAAATGCACTGGTGGGTCATTGCTCGTAAATTATTTCATGCTCAAGGTTAGTGCAGGGTTTTCACAACAAGGGGGGGTGTCACACGGGCGGCGCCATGTTGTTTGCATATTTTTGTAGGCAAGAGTCATCATACAACCTCGCCGTTCCCTTCAGTTTGGAGAGTAGCTGTAGGTTATCTTACCCTTACACAGACAAAAACATGGAGAGCCAGTCTGAAACCTCAGCAATATGCAAATACGCACGCACGCACGAACGAGACAATCATCTGTCTATCAATCCGTCCATTATCTGTAACAGCTTATTCCGATCAATATTTCTGGGGGGCTGGAGCCTATCCAAGCTGACACATTCAACTCAGGGCTGACACACACACACACACAGACAGGTAACCACTCACATTCATCCCACGGTCAATTCTACAGTCACCACTTCACCGACACTACATGTTTTTGGACACACATTCTCTGGGTAATACCGTGAAGGTCTTTTTAGTTTTGTTGGATGATAGAACCTCCCCAAACATGAATAATTGAGCAACCTTGAAAATGTTGTCTTCTAGTTTGTGTAGGAAAATAAAAACTCAACACTCTTTATCCTCCCAACAAATCTCAAAGCCATCCTCCATCGCTGGAGGCCTTCATGTCACATGTAATTGGTACTATCTGTTATAGTTACGCCTCTCCATCCGTCTCCAGGCCCCTCAGACACTTGTGTACTCTCCAGCAGCAATACTCCTCACTCTTACACAACACTGGGCTTTAGAGGACAATTGGTTCAGTGTCGCTGCTAAACAAACATAATATACGTTCTGTCTGCCTCTTCACTTATGGCTGAAGGCCCACAGTGACGACCCATGAGGACCCAGTCCTGTATCCAGACAGGCCCTACCAAACACTCAAACATGTCCCCACTTCACCTCTGGTGAAAACCAGGGAAGCAGGGACAGTCCAGGTTCATGCAGTGAAACAGTCCAGGTTATAAGAATACAGTGATTATACTATTACTATTCCACATATATTTCATTAAGCTTACTAACTCTTACTGCATCGTATGGGTAATCACCCTCTCCCCACCCATTCAGCTGGAATAGGCTACAGCCCCATGCATCTTTAAAAAATAAATAAATAGATGGCTGTAGATATAATGAAGAAAAACACAATGACACCATCAGGGATTATTTCTCTAACTGTGCAAAGTGCCTCTTCTGCCACCAAAGACAACTGTATTCACAGTGTAATTTGTGCCACCTTATTTTTATATTCAAATCAGATCTTGTCAAAATGAAAACACTCTGTCTCAAGGTCAGATCATGCGTGGCGGCAACAGGCAGTTGTATGATAACTGTGTATGAAAAGCAGTTTTTCCAGCTTTTCCAGAGCAGAGCAAATATTAATCAACCAGTAGTTTTATCTTAAACTCCATAGTCTAAACATAGCTGTTGCTGCGGATGCGCATAAGAACGGTAAAAGAGGGAAAGGATGGTGAAAAGGTGACGTCATAATAACACTTTCTTAACCATTGTGAGGCCCTTTAAAGTTTTTTGGCAATAATTCGTAAATTGTACAAATCTAAGGTAGCTTTTCATATATGGTACAAAAAGATATCAATTTACAACAGTAAAATTTACGATGAGATATGTCATATTTTTATATTTTCTGAAGTACATAATTTCCCCAAAAATATTTATTAATTACATTTTCTAGATTTGTTTTTTCTGTTTATTATGACGTATTTATTAGATCTTATTTATTTTTTCATAATATTTCAACTCAATCATTGTACGATCTTATTATACTGGAGATTTTTGGATGAATATTTTTTCTGTGCAAATAATTCTTTCATGTTGATAAATGTTTAACAGCATTATCGTTGTTTTAAAACCATTTATGTATATCGCTCACGGCATTTGTTAAGTTTTATCGTGGCTTGTTTGTAGCCCTGACTTTTTGCTTTGCTAAATTGTAATTTACTTTTACAATTTAAAGGCAAATGAGAATAAATACAACAGCATACTGTACATTTGCATAAAAATTATGTTTATCCTATTTTTTTTTTACTGTGTCCGATGCACAGTTCACACTCAACAAGAATCTGATGCTGATTATATTTCACATGGAGGTCTGGGCATGTCATCTTCATTCACTGTGAAAATGTAACTATTCAATACAAACCCCTTAGCCACACTGAAATATTTAGCATCTTGTGCAAAGGCACTATATTCTTTATACAAACAATGAATTAAAATATTTAAAGAAACCTGAAAATAGTTGGTTGCAGGTAGAAAGGCGCTCAGCATCATCTTCCAGCATAGCTTCATTTTGTTCCTGTCATATGAGGGAGTCACAGAGTGGAGAATCTTTTACTCATCTTTTATTTAAAGACATGTCATGGGAAGATGGCAAATACCCAACCCCAAAAAACTTTACAACAAAAGTACCAAGTACCACCATTATGAACCATGTAAAAATACATTAGTAGAAGAAGGTAACCCTATTCAGCTAAATCTTTTCACCTAACTATAATTGAAAGGGGCAGCCCCTCACCCACAGACATGACACCCACAGGACAAGTGTTAACAGTAACACGTGTGTGTGTACACACTCTCACACACTAATGAGAAGGGTGTGCCTGACTCTGTGATATCTGGGTCAAATGAGGTCAGTCTCAGGATCCACCCTGCTTCTGTATTTATGTTTTATTAAAGTAAGTGAAGAGAAGCCTTTATCCCACAGCCTTGTCTGAGAGTGCTTGTGTTTAACTGTTTGGCAGCCTTCTCCCAGCACACATGTGTCGTCTCTTTAACTAATGGTAGACATAGTCGTTCAATTGTGTGCGGCTTACCGTCTTTGGTTATGCGGAGACTGGCCCAATGAGGCTTCCTGAGCTGTGTTACTGGTGTAACACAGGATTGAATGGTGAACATCGTCTAAATAACTTTGTCCCGCTTTCTTAAAAAAAAAAATCTACTTGTTTGAAGTTTGGTTATGAGATGCCGCTTCGAGTGCAATGGTTTCATGCTTTCATTGCTCAGAACATCACCACACACTGCGGCCTAGGCTCTTTCCCGCTCAACTGAATCCAGGTTTGTGATCTGTCAGGTCTCCTTACTTTTTTTTGCCGTTTGATAATGCTGTGCTTGTCTTCCGTTGCAGTTTCTACAACGCTGCGAACAATATTCTCCTCCTGAGCCACACTTCTCCTCCTAAAAGTTCCAGTTTGAAGCCACAATTACAATGTTAGTAAAGCAATCGTTATTTAGGTTCCTCCGCTTATTGTCGTCTTGTCCTCAATTTAGATCGTAACGGCTGGAGCGCGCGCCATAATCCTGACTACATAGCACGCTGATGGACGTCTGAACAAAAAAAAGAAATAGTCTGAACCATTTCATTTATCTCATAGTAACAATTTCAATTAAGTATTTTGATAGTATTATGCTTTTTAAAATGTATTTAAATTAATTTTATAGAAGTGGGCAATTTCAGAGAGTTCTCCACATACCACTAGAGGGAGCCTGCGCCCATAGTTTGAGAACCCCCGGTCTAGGACATGAGGAAGATTACATCCCTCAAAGTCACGTCATAATTATCATTACATTTTAATCAGACTTGATGATAGAGCTTAAATAGTGTAAATATTAGATGGTGATTGTCCTGTGCCAAATATTGCCTCTCGTAAATGTTACAGCAGACGATACTTCTTGAGAAGAATGTATAGTTGTTGTTGTTGTCTGTAAGAACTGATGTGATCTTTTTATGGTTGTTTTAATGGTTTATAAGATGCTAGACCAATATTAAAACGCCATTAAAAACAAATTAAGGCAAGTCTTGCTTTGCAACTCATATTTACAATAATTAAGTCTTTAAACCCCTGAATCTTTACAGGGACACTGCAGGTATTCAAACTGTTTAATCAATGTTAATCTGACTTTGCCTGCATGTGGTTATAATGTACTGGCTGATCAGTTTCTGCCTAGTCAGTCTTTATAAAACTGTCAATGATCCCTTTACCTTTGACCTGAACCACAACCTAACAGGAAATATCGTCACAGTATTTAACGAAACTGATTGGACATTTGTTCGTTGTGGACGCTGATTGGCTGACAGTGCTCTCTCTTGCCACCATAGTTGAGTGTCCTTTCAGCGTGTCTCACAAGGAGGTTTGTACCTGCTCAGTGCTACACAGAGGAACATGGCGAGCTGGTGTGTTCGGGCAGTAAAACAGAGCTACTCACTTGTAGCCAGTTCTGCGCTTACAAGGTAACAGACTTCAATCCAGGCTTTGTTCACAGAATCTGACTGATACTGTTAGTCTTGTGTGGTAGGATAAAGTTAGCTAATGCTACGCTAGCATCGTCAGCGTCTGCTCTAAGACTATGATTCCTAATGTTGACCCTCGTGCTAACTTGTTTCTGTTGGAAAAGAGAAACTTAATCTCGAACGAGAATTCTTATGTGCATAGTAGTTGCTGTACGTTGTTGTTGCCAGAAAAAGGAGGATGACATAACTTGATATGTTGAATGAAGGTAAGTCTCTTAGTATGCAGAGCTCCGATCGGTCAATCATCTTACGTACACATTTTTGAGATACTTTATTTGAGTATATCCATTTTATGTTATAGCTGTAATTACAAGATACTTTTAAAATGACTCTTGATACACTTCATGTAAAGGCCTTCAGTGCTATACTAACTCAAGCTGTCCTCATAACGCCACTTTCATACTTCGGCTACAGGCTTTAGTCAGACTACACAACCTCCCGCTATTCAAGAAGACTGTAAAAATGTATATAGTGGAATAAAGTGAGTAAGTTGAGTCGATGTCATTGTTAATTTTAGTTAGAAGTTCCACAGTTTCTGCATTCAACCCACTGATCCCCTCCCTGAGGAGCAGTGGGCAGTTAAAAAATCAGGCTGGAGTTTATTGATGGTAGTTTAATTGTGTTAGTATAGGACGAAATATACGTGTAGTATATGGAAAAAGGGCCAATTAAATGTAATTACATGACAGTGGTTGAACAGAAACCGCCAGTATAACTTTCACCCAAAGAGCTGCCATTCTAATAAGACAAACCAGAGCCTGGATATTATGTTAATCTTAATTACGCAAATAAATGACCGTTCGACCACCAACATCTAGAAGTGACTTATTTCATGTCTCCTTTCCTCTCAGAACATCTCCACGATTGTTGTGTACTGCTGCCAAGCAGAAGAATGGCCACAGGACCGAAGAGGAGGCTGAGAAGCCGGAGCAGAGCCCAGCAGAGAAAATCCTGATTGAGGAGAAGAACCGGCTGGAGGAGCAGCTCAAGGAAATGACGGTAAGTCTGCAGACTGGGTCAATTTGGAAAACAATAATTCAGCCATATAAATGTAAGATGCTGTTTCCGAGTCTACTGTTGTGAAAGCTTTGACTTATTCATTGAACAAGTATTTGACATATGAATGTGCAGTAGAAAAGTAAACTTGTGCAAATCTCTTTTAAAGGATACCCCAACTGTCAAGACGCTTAAAACAATTTTGATGGTATAAGCAGTATAGATCGACATTTAATTTACTCTAGATCCCGTAGTTTGTACAAATCCACTCCCAATGCCTCGCTGATAGGCAAGCTGGAGTGGATCCTGGTGGGTGCTCGCCAGGATCAGAGAGGCTTATACGACCCCCTCATGGACTTCATCAGGTAGAATATAAAGTCCACAGGTATGAAATGGTTGGGTTCCCGGGGATAGGTGGTCTTTGGTACACAATCTCTGGGCAATCAGGATGTGATACCGCCCTGTATGTGCCCTTTTCTTAGTCTAATCCTCCTGAAATCCCTCCTCACCTGATCTATTGTTATGGAGAGAGTGGGGTTATCACACCCCATCTGATCTATTGTTACGGAGTGGGCTTAAATAAAGTGGGCTTCTCCCACTGTCCCAGTTGGGTAGCGTGGGGGGAGGAGATGAGAGAGGCATTGAGGGAGGCTAGATGGGGGTTGTAAGGCTGAAGCTGAGGTGTGCAGTTGTAGATGAGGGCCTGACTGGGACATGGTTGGTCTGTCCTCTGGTGAGAGAGGGAGGGAGACGCATTAAAGCGAATAAAGAATGCATTTACAGTAATATTCGCCCAGTCCCGATCACCAGATTCCAAACTTCTTGCGCTGCCCTTGTTGTGTCCAGAGATCGCTTTCAGCCCTATCCAGACCTCCCCTGCATTATTTTTCCTTCCCTTCTCCGATTTTCTTCTTGAGGTCCTATTGGATCCTCTTCTGCATCACCTCGTCTCCAGATTTAAAAGCCAACTTCTTCATTCAGAAGGGACTTTATAACTGGGGTGACCCGTGGTTTATCAACCTTTGTGTGGAAACCACTGTACCAACCAGGACGGTGGTTTCCAAAAAATAAAGGCAGTGAGGCAGACCATCAATGGCCTCCCCTGTGAGGAGAGCAGAGCACATCAGTCTGTTTGCGCAAAACAGTGTTTGTTTATGTGTTAGATAATTAGTTATACATTTCTGACGATAATGTGGATATTTGTGTTCCTAGCCCAGAGTTTTAATGCCTCGTGTTGATAAATGTGTTTTTAAACCGTGGCTAACAGTTTCTACCTACTTTCTAGGAAAAGTACAAGCGGGCCTTAGCAGACACAGAGAATCTCAGGACCAGGAGTCAGAAGATGGTTGAAGATGCAAAATTATATGGTGAGGACACGTTTTCAATGTCTTACATGACATTCTGGAGAAGGCCACGGAGGAAGTGCATTTACAAATGCACTTCCTCAACATTTCACAAATGTCGAGGAACACACTCATACACATTTCACAAATTTACACGACATTTCACAAATGTCGTGTACACACTCGTACACGTTAAAATGATTACTTTGCAAGTAACTGGCACCCCAATATTCCTTTATATCACACACACATTTTGCTAATATAGTGTTAGTTTTAAATTGTAATCGCCTCAAATCTCAGCTCTGTCACCAGGATAAGTGAGGAAGAAGCTGCCTGCTAATTAATTAGTTTAGTAAGACTATACTCCTAAAAATAGACAGTGAGAGAGTAAGAGCCATTTTATTTGTTGCCTCTACTGCTATAGTGATCAAATCTGAAAGCATGCTAAATCATGTTTTAACTTCCTGTCTCGCCAGGGATTCAGGGCTTCTGTAAAGACCTGCTGGAGGTGGCTGACATTCTGGAGAAGGCCACAGAGAGCGTACCTAAGGAAGAAGTAACGAGCCAGAACCCCCACTTGAAGAACCTGTACGACGGCCTGGCGATGACAGAAGTCCAGATCCAGAAGGTGTTCACAAAGCACGGCCTGGTCAAGCTCAACCCCGACGGCCAAAAGTTTGACCCCTACGAGCACGAGGCCCTCTTCCACGCCCCCATCGAGGGCAAGGAGCCAGGCAGCGTTGCCGTAGTAACCAAAGTGGGCTATAAGCTTCATGGTCGCACGCTGAGGCCAGCATTGGTGGGTGTGGCTAAAGCCCCCTAGATGTGATGACATTTGTTTGGATTACCCCAGCTAGGACTTCAGGTACAGCAGACTAATCGAAGAACCTGGAGACCCTTGTGCTCTGTACATGGACAGCATATTTTAAAAGAATGTATCACACTGTCTGACACAGGACTGTGTTCACAGTAATTATGTTAATGTAATTCATTATTGGATGATATCGAATCACGTCTCCTGCAGACGTCACTGGAAGAGGTGCAGGTCAAATCTGATGGTCCAGAAAAGTTTAATAGTGCATCCAGTCCAACTCCTGCACCTACGACTTAATGTCTGAGTTAATAATGAAGGTCCATTCACAGATGACTGCTCAGTCTGACCTGCTGGTATAATTCCACATTTTTTCCTAAAGCCCAATTAATCTCTTTTCTCATTCTTGTATGTGATTTTTTTCATTTATCGTGTCTGATAAACAGAGCCGGCACCAGAGAATCTGAAGGAAGTTTAGAGATGTTCTTTGCATTGGAGTGGGCCTCCCACGGTCTTGATAGTGAAAACACCTTTGAATGTTAGGCTCCATTGTAACATCCCTACACCATAATAATGATGTAATGGCTTCTTCTGTAAAGTGTTGAGTATACGGACCTTTGCCCAAGCCGTCGCAGCATCAGAATAAACTGGTCTCATTGAAATGTGTTTAAGTTGAGTGTTTCTTTTACATTTATCTTGAAATTGTATTCCCATACAATCATATTCCTTCATTATTATGAAGACATCCATTCTATTGATTTTGAGTTAGTAAGTAAAATGTCCTGCTGCTGAAGACTTGCTACCACACAATACATCAAACAGTATTTAAGTCTCGTCTCCATACCTGCGCCACGCTGCGGAGTAACGGAGGGATACAAAGGAGTTGCAGGCCCTCGAAGCAGCAAGCAAAGAATTAATTACTCACAAATGGTTGAATTTAATACTCACAACATTGGATGGTTTACATGGAATGATCCACAAAATAATTAAAATGGAAGAATTGACTTACTCCATGAGAACCCCAAAAGAAGTTTTATCACATTTGGAATAAAAGGATTAAATTTGTAACTCCAATTAGAGCAGATCTTGTACGACCTAAATACCTACTCCTGTGGAAGAAACTGTTGCACATAAGTTCCACTGGTTCTGTAGTTCGAACTGTTGAGGAAAATGAGTTTGAATGATAAGAGCACAATTAGGATTTAAATATGTACAAGAAAGTTTGTTTATAGTATTTAGGCAGTAACAGGAGAAATATGTTTTCCTGAAAGATAAGACTACGTGTGAAGAGACGTATAATACGCTCTTGTTCAAAAAATGACAACTTCAACGATAAAGGTAGAGAAACTTTCTTGAGTATTAAAGCAGCTTGTGATTACCGTGTTATTACGGTTCCATCTCCCCTCTGCAAGTGATGTGGGGTATCATCCTATTTTACTGTTATATTCTGTAGTTTGTCTAACTCAGCCATATAGGGGTCACAGTCCAGTGTTCATCTAGCGCCGGTCCCAAACCCGGATAAATTAAGGTTGTCAGGAAGGCCATCCTACGTAAAAGTTGTCAGGTCCCCTAAAGATTAAAGCCCAAAGACGATGTTCCTTAGCTAAATTCTATCTTATTTCACTTCCAAAAAAGACAGTATAAGTGAATGAAAACCCTGAGATGTAATTAACATGCTGCTCTTGTGCGGCTCTGCCCACAGCTTCACTACAAGCCCTCTCTGTCACTCTCAGGTTCTGCACATGAAGAAAGACCAAACCCTTAGAAAGCATCTGAACCTTTAATACGTCTCCATTCCTCGTCAAGTAACAGCACGACCGGACCACAGCTTCAAAATAAGCGTCTTCGTTTTTCAAAATTCTTTATTAAGAAAGCTATAAAAATTTCCAACACACAAAATACTGTACATTTCACAGGTCAGTAAATATAGTTTTTTTCCCCCCCCAATTTACTATACAAATATATTTACATTTGGTGATATAAAGTAAGCAAACCCTCCCTGTACAAAAATATTCCCCGACTACGCAAAGAAAATAAAATCCCCATATTTTTCTTTGAGACATTTTTAGCCCATGCTTTACAGCTCCACAGTTGAATTGTGGGAAATAGAGATAATAATCAGAGTTTTTGGGTCTCCGAGGAAATAAAAACTTTAAACAACCATTTTTTTTCTGCTTTGGGATTTCCAACAAGAACCCTCAGATTATTGAAGTGGACCAGAGGTCGGTGCAACATCATCACTTCTCCCCTCAGACGACGGTTTTCATTTTTTAAGGGCTATTGCCTGATGTTTGTACACTGTTTTTGCAAAAGGCAATTCCTCCACACGGCCCAATTTGCAGACGTTTCAGTACTAGACCTTCATCAGGCAAAAGAGTTGTGACAATAACAAACCATCTTACCGGATAAGAACCCAGACCCTCATCTCCTTTTCAGTTGTTTTTTTTAAAAATTGCAATTCCTCAAAAATCAACATGTTAAACTGAAGACTATTAACAAAACTACATTTTTAAATAACACATTGTTCAAAATGTGTCACCCTCTGATACAGGACCTGCCATTAAAAAAATTGAGCTTGAGGTTTAGTAACAAAAAACAACCTGAAGATTAACATGTTGTGTTCAGAAATTAGGGATAAAACTGTTGAAGGAAGTTTTCTTAGCAGATTTGGAAAGTTTGTATCGCCTGTGGCACAGAAATCACCAGCAATCGCATCAATGTGTCACTCATTAATAATCTCAGTCAATATTGACTCATCAATCATTTCTATGCGGTCAGCAGTCTGCTCTAGGATCAGATCCCATATTTACTCAATAATGCTGTATAAGCAAGAAACTTTCCACTGACACCAGTACCATCATGGTCCATTACAGGTTCATATTAGCAGCCTTCTGCGATAAATCCTGAACGTTTACATATAATCTCACTTTTTTTTTTCTTTTTTTTTTTCTGTTAAACGTTTAAATTCTTATGTAGGGGTTGCCCCCTATCCCTTTTTTATTGATGGTGGCCCTTTACGTATATCTAAATGAAAAAATAAATTCCGCTACACGCCTGTCCAGCTCCATTATTATAATTATTATTATATTGTCCATTCAAACATTGGGGGAATAAATTAGCTCCATATTACGCTTCTTTTTAAAAGTTAGATGAATAAGAGAACTCTACTCCTTATCTATGCCGGATAAAGCCAACCTTTAATTATTACAAATATATGTCACAAGCAGGATGTGATTGGTGGCATGTGGTCAGCCACTCCCCACTTAGGATAGATTCTACTTGTCACAAACCATTTACCTGACGAAGGCCTCGTACGGAATCCCTGCTCGCAAATATTATTCTGTACGCGAGTCATTGTTTTCAGCAAGTTTCGTGCTACTCTTCCCCGTCAGACCCATCTGACTCAGAGATTATGTGTCCAGTACTTTCTTTTGCCACTGGTCCCACAGGGCTTTAAAAGGGGCCGCGGCCCCACTGGCTCTCGTGTTCAACCAATCAACTTCCGTCAAAGCTCCTTCTAGTGCAGGGAGGAGACCTACTGGGATGATTCAAAAAAACAACAAGAATA
The DNA here is from genome assembly GCA_009660295.1 of Lophius piscatorius. NCBI lineage: Eukaryota > Metazoa > Chordata > Actinopteri > Lophiiformes > Lophiidae > Lophius > Lophius piscatorius. Next base: position 21,036 of record VRLP01001885.1, read on the forward strand.
TACAATCGTTCATGGTTTTTACAGTGCAGGTAAAACAAGGTGGGGGGTTCTTGACCGAAGTCTTGCTGAACGTTAGACAGATACAGAAACGGACGGAGCCTTTCCTCTGTAAAGTGGAATCTCATAAGATAAAGATTTGGCCGTGATGGAGCGGTACCACTGGGACCAGCAGTACCAGAGGAAGAAACATTTTGAAGTGAAAAGCAAAAACGGCCTGACAGACCACCAACAAATGCTTTATTGACTCAGTCTTTACCGCCTCTTATTCACCAGGTACATAAAAGTTAGGTACCGCCTCTGATGCTTCTTGAACTCGTAACTCTCCACTGAGCCTCTAAGGATGCGTCGACACCAACGTAAAGGAAGACATAGAAGCGCGTGTGCGTTTACGAAGACATTGTTCGAAACGGTTTCAATTTTCGCGTGTGGTCGGAGTACGGGTGAGAACTTCTAATCTGCAGGATTCTGCAGGACTAAAAAACAGCTGCCAAACTTCGGTCATCAATATTTGGTTTCCTCGCTGGAAAATGGAACAGTTTGGCTCGAGGCTCATACTGCATGAAAAGCCTGTCCTCTCTTTTTCAGCTGCTGTTGAGCCAAACACTACAGCTCGCGGTAAAACAGGGGTCCACTTGACTGGAAACCAAACCAGTGTGCTAATATTTGAACCAGCCAGACCCTGTAAGTATTCCTTAAGTCAGTCAGGAAGTCTGGCTGTGATATGTATCGAGTGGGACTTTGTACAGCTGAAAAACAAACTCACTTAAACTTGTCCTTTGGAATTCCTGCAACGATATTTCTTCTTACTCTGTGGCCGACTCAAATACAGCGGTTAGTGTTGCAGTGACCATCAAGTATCAACACAAAGAAGGATCTCAACCCTTGTCCTGTACAAATGTAAAAACAGAGGTATGTTTTGTTCGTAGCCCTGCTATGAGAATACTCTTATACTCCAGTGGGGTATCCTTCTCTTTGTAATTTACAAATAAATGCAGCCACCTTTAGAAAATCTCTGAGGGCCAGTAGTTTAGTCCCGCCTGCAGATGTGATGACGACCCAGCTGTTGGCGATTGTCTGTACTTCCTGACGGCTACGAGGCGTCTCTGGATATCCAGCCGCTCTCTGTGAGGAAGGTTTGGATGCGTTTTTTGAGGACTTTATCCAGATAGCTGGGCAGGCGGCTCTTGGCGGGGATGCCTTGTCGTTTCTGCAGGTGGTCTTTGATGATGATGGTTTTGACAGTCAGGTAGCGGGCCGGGCTTAGGCTCAGAGAGTTACACAGGACCTTCTCCCGGTCTGACAGCAGCTCAAAGCCCGTCAGATTCTCAATGGCGGAAAATTCGCCATCTTTGCCCTCTTCTTTAACCCCGCCTCCAACCCCCAACCCTCCAACTACGCCACCGCCGCCTCCAGCACCACCCCCGAGTCCCATCCCGGTGCAGAGCCCGCCGCCTCCTCCGCTTCCCCGCTTGGAGGTGATCACACTCTTGTTCTCCTTGCGTTTCTCCCGTTTGTGCCGCGCTGCTTCATATTCAACAGACTCCTCCAGGCGCGTGATGCCGTTGCGGCGGTAACGCTGCAACTCCCGTACCTTCGCCCTGAGCACGCGCTCTTTATGCATATTGTCAAAAAAATCTTCAAACTCCCGATGGGCCATGAACTGACAGAGCCCCCGAAGCCTGACCCGTTGGTCCTTCTCCTCCTTAGTGATCTTTCTTTTGGGTGTGCTTGGAACGGTTCCCGATCCCGCTGCTGTCCCAGAACCCGACCCAACCGTGACGTTGCCGGCTCCAGCCGATCCCACGGCACCGACGGTGCCGGTGATTCCCAACGCTCCTGGTTTTTCTTTCTCCTTTTCTTTTTTATCTCTGCCAAGGAAAGCTGGCACCAAGTTGTAGTCCCGGGCAATGTTCTTCCGTCGCTGGCGCTCTCTGAGCTTTCGAACATACATATCCACGTGGGCGCGTTTCATTTCGATTTCCACGTCCTCGTCGTCGTAGTTCACGGATAGCGCACTGATGAGCTTCTCCGCATCCTGGTCATATTCAATCTCATAGTCGTCGCGTAGCGGCATGTAGCCCAGCTGCTGCTGCTCCACCAGGGTGATGTCCAGTGGAGGGAGGGGGGTGGTGAGGCTGGGTGACAGGGGTCCCCCACTTGGGCATGTGTGGTCCGTCACCCGGTTGGGAATGTTGTCAGGGATGCAGGCCTTGCCCAAGTTTCCATGGATATACATGGTGACGTAGTGTTCCATGACTTCCTGAGGAGTCCGGGAGGCTCCGACGTGAGTCGCCATGTCTTCCTAAAAGACGACAAGAACAGTCACTATCGGCCGCAGAGGGAGAAAGACAAGAATAAAGTGTGTCGGACGACAAACCAGAGTTTGTTGTCAACGCTTAAGTCATTTATAGACAAATACGCTAAACGTTCTCCGATGTGAAGATTTTCTGCATCTCTTATTTCAGAAGATAAAATGACGTTTGAGTTTTGGACTCTCACCATGTATTCTGACCTTTTCATGGTAACGGTCTTTAAAACCATAAATAGATTTTTACTTAGGTGTACAAGAGCTAGTATTCGGGTTTTCACAACAATTATTATAATCAAATCATTCCAAGACGGTTGATTTTTCTTTTACAGAGCGAGATTTTGATTGACATGCTCCAGGGATGAAACGATACTCACACATGGAGATAATAATGGATCACATTTCTCTTTCTTTCTCCACTTTAATCATGGTTGGTCATTAAGAAATGGGATCTCCAGCTCCAAAGTTAGATTTAGTCAAATATTTGGCCCTTAAGTTAATATGCAGGACAACAGTTACTCTTCAGCTGCCTGTCAGTCTCCCCAACACGTGACACGCAGGTATGTAGCAGAGAAACAGGGACCAGAATAAAGACTGATGTCAATGATAGACGCCCCCCTCGAAAAGAAAGTCAAGTTAGTAACATAAGAGTACTTCCAATTATCCAAAGACCAACAAGGAGTGGTCCTCAAGAACAATCAATAATATTTGGACAACATAAAAAAAAGAAATATGTGAAAAAGTGTCTGCTGACGTGTTTGTGAACATCATCCCGTGTGCAGATGAAGTGTTGTAAAACCAAATAAAATAAAACCAAACCCACGGAGGAAGTAGAACATAGAGTTCAGAGCTCCTTGAAGGAAACAACACCAAGCTCCTGGATCAGGTATGTTGATGACACACAGGTCAAAAGGAAAACCTGCCAAGTCAAGGCTTCATCAACGGAGTGGACAGTAACGTCAGGTTCACCGGGTCAGACCCCAGACACCACCACCAGACGATAGACCCAACACTGAGGTTTATCATAAAACCACACACGGAAAGGGGGGCTGTGTCAAGGAGTGGGCTTAGCGGAGTTAAGAGTTGGTTAAGCCCGAGAAGAAGGAAACTCTGGATTCTGTGTTTCAGAGAGTGGGATAAGTCGAACTCTGACTCGGTTACTGCTGTAACTCATTCTGTGGACAGGACCTGCTTGCTGGCAGGTTTACTTCAATGAAGCCCGAGGTTGCTCCTGACTCCTCCTACTTCTCAGCCTGAAACTGTCAGACGTGCGCGTATCTGTCAATCATTTGTCACATAAATAGATTGACGTATTTTTATATCAAAGCTACTGAAAAAAAGCCAGTGATGGATATTATGAATGTGTTGAGAAACAAAGTGAGGTTTAATGATGAATCTATCTGCCGTGCAACAAGTTTATACGGATAAACTCGGTAAACTGCACTGCTGCAGTGGCATCAGTCCCCCACAGTCATCACGAAACACTCTCCAGCTCATCCCGGGGGTCAGGGGGATCCCGAAGCGTTCACCGATGAAACATAACATTCCTCCAGTGAATTCTGTTGTCTTTCGTTTTCAGCTGCTTTGGCGTACGCGTTCTTCCTTCTTATCAACACATCCGAGAAAATACGGTAAAACTAGTAAATACATTCACTCGGCCAACAATTCCCTCCTCATCCAGTTTTCTCTCCTTCTCTAATGAAGCTGCATCTCTTTTTTAATACATGCACATAAGTGCATTAAAAGTCACACCTTAATAGAGGTGAAGTATGGCGACCATAATGTCTCATTGGTTGCCATGGTGAATCACAGCATCTGTGCTCCATTCATGATGGCTTTTAAACGTCAGTCTCAACACTCTGAGTTGACTGAACCATTTCTGATCAGCTGAGGTTTTCCTCTCAGGCTTGGTTACGAGTAAGTTAAACCTGCTTCTGGAAACAGCTCCCAGTACCTGCTGTTTGACTCACATCATCCCCAGTACACAAACTGGAGTTATCATCCTTTGGAACATCCTTCATTGATTCTCTGTCCATTTTTAAATCCAATCCCAAAACACATATCTGTTAACCGTCATATTCTGTTTGATTTTTATTCATCACGCTAATTCTCTGATCATATGATCTTCTCTGTTAATTTGCCCTGCTGATTTGAATTTTCTAACCCTGCCTTGTAAGGTGACCTTGAGCATCTATAAATAAAATGTATAATCAATATTATTATTATTTATAGAACTTTACAGATCCTGGCTGAAAATAACCCCATGAAGGCAGAGGCAAAAGAAAGGAAACACACACCTTCAGAAGGCACTAAACAACTATTCCAACTAGGCTTTCATCAAGTCTGCACAGAAACCCCAGAAGAAAACCAACTCCATTGAGGAAGTGAAGGACAGGCACAAAGACACTATCATCCCATATGTTGTTTGAGTTTCTGTGAAACTAAGTAGGATTTTCTGCAAACTTAACATACTGGTTCACTTAAATCCCAGCAACACCCTCAGATGAACACGACACCCAAACACAAACGCGGTTCACGCAGAGGGGAGGTGTCCCAGATCTGAACGTGGGGGAGATAAAACAATCACCCCACTAGAACCTGGTTGAATACAGGAGGGTCAGCTCGTCAGGAGTCCTGCAGAGTCCTCAGCGGTCTATTTGCATCTCAAGGACAAGGAACACAGAAACTCCCTTGAAGACATCAACGTTCACATTTTGGACAGAGAGAGTAGATGATTGAGTGATTCAACTAGAACGGCCCTCTCTAAACAGGGGCGGGGGTCTAAGCCCTCATACGATGCAATCTTAACACCCCTCCCCAGACGCTTTCCCCATCTTCACACCTGGAATCACATTATACTAACGACTCACATGATGCCCCAGCAGACGATCGAGACCACTGGGCACGACCCCCACCCACACATATGTGTGGTCAACTGTATTCTTGTGACAGCCGATCCGAGGACCGAGGAAGACTCTCGGATGAGAGGTCTTCAAGTCAAAAGAGAAGTTCAAGTTTCTTCAGATTCAGACAACCTAAACCTGTATGAATGAACATCTACACATACTCCCAGATAAAGGAATGTGCAAACGTTCAAAAAGACAACGTTAACGACATTGGGGGACTTACACGATAAATATCCGTCAGCTCATGTTCTAACGAAACCAAGGCAACAGAAAAACTGATACTTCAGGAGAAATAGTCGCATTCTAGTTTCTTTACAAGCTACTGAGATGAACATATGCAGGTGTGATATTATCATTATGTATTTAAGTGGCCGAAACAAGTAATTTCAATTTATGTGCATTCCTTCCCCACAGGATTACTGAGTACCACTCTGGGATGTTCCCTATAGGGGTCGCCTCAGCAGATCATCTGTTTCCATCTTGTCCTGTCACCTGTGTCTTCCTCTGTCATAACAACCAACTGCATGTCCCCCGTCACCACCCAAGAGGAAGACCCTCTTTGGTCTTCCTATTTTTTCTCCTGACTCTTCATGGCTAGCATTCTTATACTAGTAGATCCACTATCCCTCCTTTTCACATGTCCAAACCATCTCAATCTGGCCCCTCTTATCTTTCACAGAATAAACTAATACACATTTGTCAATCTAAAGAGACCTTATTACTTGACAGGAAACTTACATCAGTTGACTACCATAGATTCTTGGATAGTGGTGGGTCTGCTGATGTACAAAATAAGTCAGTAACCTCTGACACTCACTTGTAGTGGCCAAAGCTGAAGTAGAAAAAATAATTGGTCCTAAAGGCCTTTAATGAGTCGATACTAGTAGTTTTTTACCATTCATATTTTCCATCTACTGTCAATACATCTATGTGGAGTGCTGTAGAGTTAAAGTTAAATAAAAGTACCCAGTTTCCAAATCCGTACTGTTCGATGGCATCGAGCAGCGACTGCTCTTCCCTGCTGGTCCATCCTCCCTCCGCCTCGGGACCCCACAGAGAAAACCGACCACCGTCGACTTGCTGGTATCCATGCCATCTCCGGTGATTCCCAATTTCTGCCCCAGCTGAGAAGCACTCCGGGCACAGCTCGATATCGGGGCAGTCGGTGCAGCGAAGCCGCAGGTTTGTAACATCTGCGAGGCAGTTCACGCAGTACTTCTTCCCCAGGTCGGCCATGTTGACTGGCTCCTGCGTCTTGTTGTTGGAGGCAGATCTTTGCGAAGCATGCGCATGCGCAGCGCAAGCTTCGCCGTGTGATCCCCTCACGCCCTGCTCGTTAATATTCATGAGGGCCCAGCCGCTTCTGATTGGCTGCTGATATCCAGGGCAACCTAAACAAACCCAAAAGCTCCATTGAGTTTTCGAGAAATTTGAAAAATACTTGAAAATGAATGCAGAGACAGAAAATGAAGAAAGTGGTGCGAAGAGTGAAACAGAAATGATGGTGAAGGTGGATTGTCTTGATAAAGAGGACATTTCTCCTCTTACCACAGCTGGACCTGAAGATGCCCCAGCAGAAAATTTTCCACCACATCAAGACGAAGACAGTACAGTCCTAGTCAAAGGAAATGAGGTAACATCTTTTCTATCAAAATACAACACCGAAACGTGATATCAACATTTTCTAAGCATGTTTGAATTTTTTGAGTCATTTTGAGACTGAAATATGAAAAACAAAATGAGTGTTTGGGATATGTCTCTGGCACCCCTGGCTGCTTCCCCTTGGCGAGGCACCTAATCCAATACTAGAAGAGAGGGTTCAGCTGGAGTAAAGTGGAATTCTTCCACCAGACTGGAGGTCAGGTCAGAGGAGATCGGCAGGGACAAGGCTCCATTCCCACACAGCATCTTGGTAGTCCAAACCATTTCCGCACCTGTGCTTTTACCTGCTTCCCCAGGCGATTGTCATCAGATACACAGAGCTCGTAGATGGAACTCTCTACTATCTACTACCATGAGTCGTGGCAGCAAGCCAAACAGGAAGTTTCAGAGGAAACCCACATGCAAACATTCACACATCTCCTTCATCAATGTTCACACCACACACAGACACATAGAATCCATCATCTGTGTATGCTGGGCAATCACGCGACTGTCCTCATCAATGCCTTTACTCCTTATTTTTGCACATATATTCCATTAATATATAATACAAACACATATATATATATGTATGTTAAATCATGTTTGCCCCCTTTTTCCCCAGGAGGATATGGGAGTCAACCAAGATGATCCTGATGAAGAGAAAGTCCCCTGTGAGCCAGAGACCAGTGGGAACGAACTCTCCACTGGTGACATCGCCACCACGGCTACAGAAGATGGTGAGAAGATTAATGAAGTCGTTGACCCTCCAGCGATCCAAGAGGAGAGGGAAGTGTTTGAGACGGACGTCAACAATGACGTTGAAGATCCCAGACTGCACCTTGAAACCCGTGAAGGAGAAAACAGAAGGGACGTACAGGAGCAGGGGAGCAAGGAGGAGGAGGCCAATGCTGTTCCTGCTGACAAAGTAGATGGCAGCTATGAAGAACTCATGCAGCTCGTCCAGGAGCTGAACGACGAGAGAGATAGAGCCACCCAGCGAAGCCTCCAGCTGCAGGTGGAGCTGGCCGAGTACTTCAGCGGGAGGTCCAGGGATGACACCCAGCAGGAGAGGGAGCTTCAGGAGTCAGAGCAGCTGCAGGAGTACGAGAAGCACATGAACATCCTGACGGAGCTGAAGCAACAACTCATCTCTGAGTCCGAAACGGCTCGACAGCAGGAAGAGGAGCTGAGCCGACAGAAAGAGGAGAAACTGGAAATGGTGGGTCTTATTGTTGGAGCTTTGGCCGGTTTCAAAATAGAGTTTTTGACCCATTCTGATTGAATACTTTTGGAGTGTGCTCAAAAGTTTGTTAAAATATGTGAAACATTTTAAGGGCTACTATGAAATAACATGAAACTAGCATTAAATACCCAGGATACCATTCCATGGTAATATTTCAGTGAAGAGATTGTTAGAAAGAACAACTTCACTGCATTGTCACAGGTTTTACTCTCCTTTATCTTGAATTTATGTCCAAACAATCTCATTTAGATAGAAGTATTATTGTTATTAGTCTAAATTATCTATTTATTTATAATTATTTATACTTACACCTTGGTTTGGAGTATAAAAAAGCAGTAATTGTGAATTATTTTGACTTGGAGGAACATAAATTGACGGATTGTCAGAGACTGCTTCATGTCAAAGTTTACTCAGGATACTATTTTAAACACATTCAGTTCTTTCTAATGGCAGCACACAATGAAATGTTCTATTCCCCGGGTACAGTAGAGTCTATGAATATTAGTACATCGTAGCAGTAACTCATTTAAATTGCAAAAAATCGTATGAAACCATTTATATTTTAAAAATGTGTCCCGATTACAATAAGAAGGTTAAGATCTGACTGTTAATTCAATTAATCACAATCCATAGTGAAAAAGCATTAAACTGGTTTTATTTGATGGACATCATTGTTGACAAGTGCAGTGGATAAAGGACGTAAGAGAGAATGTAGGAATGAGTGATGATTGTGGTGGTGGATGTAGATCAGGAGGAAGAGTTATTCAGGGATGTTTCGTCATGAAAAGTAAAAAACAAGTCATGATGAAATAAAATAAAGATTAATATTTGTCTACTGATGTGCTACAAATGTAATGTCTGTATAATTTCATTTATGTTTTAGAATCCGAATGGCTGAATTTGCATATTTCCTGTTCATATAGAGGTGAGGCAGCTATGAGCTGAGCCTCATCTCAGATTAAGCGGCCCCCCAAAACCGGGTCGAGCCTTTTTCTTTCTCACTGTGTGTCACCAATGTAACGTTTGTATACACTTTTATTATACGTCCTGACTTTCCATAGCACAGGTCGTATATTTCACGCTTCATGCCGATCTGACATAAAAGCGTAACGATCAAGCAGGAGATGAGGCAGCAGTACCTCTGCCTCACTGAAGGGGGCGTTCTGAGCGCACAGGTTTATGCTGGTTCTGCTGTTGATCCATTTTAAGCGGAGACTGAATGAGAGAGTCACGTTCACTACAGTGGTCAGAACCCCAGTTTGCTGCCCACTGCTCCTCAGGGAGGGGTCCAATGCAGAGAAACAGTTTCACCTTGTAGTAGTGTAAGAATGCATTGTTTATAACGACATGATAATTGAAAGTACAAATTATTATATATTTATTATTTAATCTGTTCAGTGATTGGACAGTCATTTTGGGGGACACCTGAGCACACATGATGCTGTATGCTGTGGTTCACTGATGGGAGCAAAATTGTCTTCCTCCTCAGGTGGAAGATGAATGGCGAGCGTTGGCGGCGCTGAAGAAGAATGTAGCTGTGACTGTAATACGCCAACACCTGGGTAAAAAAGCTGCTGAGGCCAAAGTGGATTCCATCCTGGCGGCAGAGCAGCTTCACCAGGACCAACTGATCAGGGCCCGCCTGAAGAACATCAAGCTGAACTTCAGGATTCAGAGGCTGGAGGCAGAGCTCCGTGACGGAGAAGAGAACGCCAAGGATCCCCTACAGATCCAGTTTGAGAAGCTGCAGGCTGAGAGGCTGGAGCTGAAAAAACGTGCTGAGAAACAGAATGAGGAATCGTTGAAGATGCAGAAGAAGATCAGCAGTCGTTCGGAGGTGGGTTGAATAATCCTCAGGTACAGATTGTGTCCAAACGCTTGTGGTTCAGGCTTTTCTTCTGTCCCGTCAGCTCCTGTCTAACATAAAAGAGAAGTTGTTCTGGAGCCAGATGGAGGTCCAAGCCAAGCATGAGCAGTTAGCTGAGCTGGAGGCCACGGTGGCCAGGAAGAGGGACCTCCTGACCAGGACCAAGCAGGCATGCAGCAACCTCCAGAGAGACAACCTGAGGCTGAAAGAGCAGCGTGGCCTGCTGGGGAACCGGGCCCTGCTGTGGGACTTTGACAACACTGTGGACACGTCCAACCACCTGGAGGAACAACTGGAGAGTCTGAAAGACCAGCAAGCTGAGATCATGCTCAGATGTGTCAGATGGAAGAAAAGAAACGGACACAATACGATGAACTAGAGCAGCAGTTAGTAGAGTGACAGAAGACACGATACGAGGACCTAGAGCAGCAGTGGAGTGGAGTGACAGAAGACACAATACGATGAATTAACTGCAGTTGTTTAAACCCAATAAAAGAGAACGTTGGAGAAACAGCCCAATCTAGGATGTCCTAGAATAATATAAGAATTTAGGTTCATGCAAATGTTTAGCATTGATTCATTTAACATTGCCTACTTACAATTAAATTACATTTTGTGAATGCATTAATTTGCTTTCTGTGTGATTTGGATTTCTTTTTTAAATTTAAAAAGGTGCCACTGATGTTAGTCTGCTGAGATGAAGGTAGAGGCCAGTGGTGATGCCAGACACTAGAGGGCCACCGTCTAAAACCAACAATGCTTGGACGAAAATGACTAGACATCTCCACAGCAGCACCAGGCTGTGGCGGTTGTTGGAACTGATGCATCACAGCAGATTCTGAGGGTTCGAGTTCAAATCCACCTGGACAACCTGGTGTCTTTCTCCGTTTGGGCTGAATCCAAAGCAGCTGTTTGGGGCTTGAAGCTGTTTTCACCTGTAATCCGAGAGGCTTCATCAGTCCTTCAGCAGAACTGAAGAATCAATTTGCTTTGGATTCAACCCACATGGATTATTACTGGACTAATAGGAATCTACAGACTGGTGTCTTTCTGTGTGGGTTCTCTCCCTTTACTCCAGCTTCCTCCCACAGTCCAATAACATGGAGAACAGGTGGATTAGTGACTGAGTGAGAATTTTCCGCAGGTGTGAATGTGAGTGTGCACGGATTACTGTCTCTGAGTGTCGGCCCCAAAATGAACTGGTGAGTTGTATTATTATTATTATTATTAATCTGAGAAAGTGGATCTATGGGTGGATGGTCTGTCACTACTGACAGCTCATGTGCTTCCTACCACATGAGCTACGTCTGATTGGTTTTGGTTCTACAATCAGACGTAGCTCATGTGGTAGGAAGACCATAAAAGGAGGGTTAAAATCTGAAAACAGGTTTTCCTCACAACCTGCAGAGTTTCTGCTCTTTCAGATTACAACTCACAACTCAGCCGCCTGCTGCAAAGACATCTGGGAAATGATCTGTTCATTGAGTTGATGAGGCAGGATTCACCTTTTCAGTCATGTCCACTCTTCGGCAGAATTACACGACTCCATTACAATAATAAATTCCCTGAAATGTGTTATTGGGTTTTGTTTTGGGCCCAAATAGATCTCATTAAATTTGGTGCCGATCCAGATAAAGGGTCAGAACCGGGATTTTTCTTTGAGATTGTGAGACATTTTACAGAATCTTCTTTAATTTCTAATGGCATAATTCACACATCTTGATGAAGATAACTGAGAAATACAATTTAGATCCATGGAATTCAAATTTGATTTAACGGTACATGTCCACTAGGACTGGATTACGGTTACAGGGCTGAGCCTGAGCTCATTTTCCATTAAAAACAAACAAAAACAAAGTTACATGCTCCTGGATGCATGTGTAGCTCTTTATTTTTAATAAAACCATTGTTTATATACATTTCAAGTGAGATAAAGCTGCATGGTAACCTTCGGCTGTCTCCATCCATCCTATGCTGCGCTCGGGCTCGCCAACAGAAACACCAAACACAAAACAAACACAAATCAAGAAACCAAAAGGTACCAGCATATGAAACAACATTTGAGACAAATTTAAATATATTTTGATTGAATGTTGTTTTTGTTTGGAGGCAGGAGTCAGGAAGCTTGTAAAGTAACAACTGACTCCCTCAGAAAAGGCCGAATGTGTCGCACAGACATATAAAATCTACTCAAGCACAGGAAAAATGATAAAAGACTGTTTAAAGGAGCAGCTGGAAACAAAGTGATGATGCTAAGTTTGCATGAACGTGTAAAAAGCTTTATTGCAGTCCAGGACACTTCCTGTTTTAAACCCAGAGGATGCGCTGTACTTCAGCGGTGGTCCACTCTTCTAGAGGACATTGAACAAAGTGAAGATCAACCACAGTGGGGATGAAAAATAGTCATCTTCATCATGCAGGAAAGACAAGAGGCAACAGCTTCAGAGACAAACGGAGGACGGCTCTTGAGTCGACACTGATGAGGGTCAGAAGCAATTTGTTCTGCTCAAACAATCTGTTAAATGAGCAAATCTGACAGCTCAGCATAGATGAGGAGACTTCTCAGCTTTAATATGTTAATTGTTCTACACAAACCTATTTTCCGTTTATGATCTTAACCCAGTCCGACGACCTCAAAGAGCAGCAGCCACAGAGGCTTTAAGATGTCGACCCTAACCCAGCTGACCCTGACAAATGCTCCTTGTGACAGCTAACAACAAAAATCACAAATCCAACAGAGAAACAGACTGACTGAATTTGTGAACATATCCCTTTTCGAGATTTGCTGCTCTAGGACTGAATGGGAGGTTTTTTGGTCCGTTGTGGTGAGAGAGCAGAGTTTTCATGCAAAGCTCTCATCCTACCAGTCTGTCTATGTTCCAACCCTCACCTCTGGTGGTGAGACTTGGGTAGGGACCAAAAGAATGAGGTTACGGATACAAGCAGCTGAAATGAGCTTCCTCTGCAGGGAGGCCGGTCTTAGCCTTCGAGATGAGGTGAGAAGCTTGAACATCTGGAAGGACCTTCTCTGCATTTACCTCAAATGGAACCAGTTAAGGTGGTTCTGGTGTCTCAGCAGGATGCCTCCCTTTGCGTTTCTTCTGGGCAAGTCCAACTAGACCAGGAACTCGTTTGAAGGATTATATATCTAACTTGGGAACGTCTCCGGATCACTCAGGATGAGCTCAAGAACGTTACCGGGGAGAGGCACATATGGAAAACCCTTTATGGCCTAGAGCGACCCGTCGAAGGATAAGGGGAAGAAAATAGAATTGAATACAACTAATTGTTTCACCCCCAACATCAAAGATATAGCCAGAGTCCCCAAACTGCTGTGAGTACTGTTGCGATGTACATGTGAGTACCTAAGAACACAGCTGGAGTAACATCCTCTCGTCTTAGCTGAGGTGTAGTTAAAACCGAGCATGTGCGAGTTCTGGTCAGATCAGGTCAGGGTCGGCAACAACGCCTCGTTTGACCATCATCCTTTTGATAAATATTAAATACATAAAAAATTCAAAAACATCACACTCACAGCAGGACATCGGAAATCAAAACACTGACAAGCAGAACTGTCACTCAACACTTCCAGACGGGGGAGTCCATTAGTGGTCTTACTTCACCAAACTGTCTAGTCCAGCTTTGATGACATAAATATACTGAAAAACACATTTGACATACAGCTTGCGACTCTAAAAAAAAAAAAAAAAATCATTGGATGTAACAATGTGGTCCTTTCATGTGTTTCACCTGCAGTATTGAGGTTGTGTGCATTCCCATTGTCTTTTAATTCAAGAGAAGAGCCAACCTCTGGGAGTGGTTAAATAAAAGAACCAAGACAAAGACAGAAATAAGTGGAATGGGTCCAGTTCTGAGAGGAAATGTTACAGAGACAGACGGACTGAGACACACACACACACACAGGTCCGACGCTGCAGTCAGGTGATGTCGTTTTAGTACGCTACAGTTACTTTCCCTGACTTTAAAAGTGATAAAACTGCTAAATGTAGACGTGGAGCTGATGCTAGAAATACAGCAGAGAATTAAAAGTCTAGGTGGAGGATTTGTGTGTGACGTCCTCTGGTCTGTAGAGGCGTGAATCAGCACGTGTGTGTGTGTGTGTGTGTGTGTGTGTGTGATACATTCTTCAGCCTCTTCCAGCTACACTGATGGGTGTGTGAGCAGAGGAGGGGTGGTGGGAGATAAATAAGGCCTCATATTCCATTCAACATTCTCCCTCCTGGGTTCTGGTTCCAGTTTGTTTCTGGGACATCAGAAGAGCTTTATCACAGAGGTTACAGCCGGATGTGTCCCATTGGCGCCCCCTGTCTACCAGGAGTCCAAAGTTCTGTTTGAGTCCATCGGCTCCTCTGATCTCAGCTCAGCGCTTCAGTACCGGGCTGCCTCTCTCCGGATCTTTCTGCAGAGCCTGCAGGACCTGAGCAGACAGCAGGAGGTACGGTTGAAGAGATGTTTGAGTAGCATCAACCTTTAACAAACACCTTGAAGTGCCAAGATGCACCATCCTACCTGGGCCCACTTCCTGTTGCGGCTGGTCATGTGGACAGCGGCGATGTTCTGGAAGAGTTGCTCTGCAGGAATGAGGTCGGGCAGGCGGGTGAGGAACTGAGCCATGTGGATGAAGTCCATGCAGGTCAGGATGTCCTGATAGAGACGAAGCACGCCCAGCGCAGTGCGGAACAGAAACTCCTCACTGTCTCGGCAGAACACATCCCACACCCGACACGCCAGGTCCAACGGCAGCGACTTACTGTACAAAGTGAAGATCCTGGATGGAGGCAGAGAAGGAGGGAAAACTTAAACATAAAACAGTAACACACATGAAAAGATAAAAACAAGGACACACGTTTTCCTGCCTGATCAAATTATAGTTTGTTACCATATCTGTGATGCAAGTGGCCAAAATCCTCACTCTACCGGGACAAACTAAACAACGTTTAACTCACAAGTTACAGAAGATAAATTCTGTAGAACCAAAATCAATATTCGACCACATGGCTGTAAATTGGCAAGATTCCACTCTTCTCGCTCGTCGGCTCATATCAGTTGATGAAGAGGGTCTTAAGATAGACACCAACACTTCCATCAAACAAAGCTGGAATGGCAGTAAAGTGGATTCTTCAACCAAGGCTGAACAATCTGTCACATCTGTGGAAGAGTTGACCTCAGGTCGGTTGAATTTGACAAAGTTTGGTGCAAATCAGTTTAGGACGCGCTTCACAGAGTTATGGAAGAGATCAAAAATGAATTGTGGCTTCGTCGGTACCCTAATGGGCAAAAAAAAAGTTAATTGTATTCAGTGTGGGGATAGAAATGCAATTAATGTTTTTAAAGAAAGATATAGAATCATAATAATCTTTACTGTCATTACACCGTGTACAATGAAATGTTTGTATGGCTTCTCATAACATGATAGGTAACATAATAAAGGAGTTAGTGTATTTAAACACCCATGTGTTGTCTGTGTGTGTGTGTGTGTTCGTGCGCGTGCGTGCGTGCGTGTTAGAATGGACAGAATTAAGAAAGTTAGAATAGGAAAAAAGGAGTTGGAGACTCACCAGTCGATTAAATAAATATCAGGGGTCAAGTTGTTTGTCTGGAAATGTGCAAAAAGCTTAGGTAAATTCTCTTCAAAGAACACTTCAAACGCCGAAAAGTAAGTCAACATCTGCAGAGAGAGAACAACGAGGTGTGAATGAGACACACACACATTAAACAGGGGGTTCATTCAGAGAGGCAGTGAATCATCTGTGATCTGTGAGGAGTGATGGTTATTTTTGTGCTCACAGCGGAGGGAAGGAGGTTTCAATGAAGGACTGCTATCAAAAACCCTACAGTGGTTTAGTTCTGGGATCAAAACTCTGTGAAAGGTGGCCAAACATTTGAAAATATCATCTCTCTTCTTTTTTACGAGCTTTTATCATCTTGATATCTTTTACTACTGATTGACTGGAAAACCACCTGCTGAGTATGAAGCCTGAGGGGGCGGAGCAATGCGCTCTCTGATCGACCAGCATCCATAAATTCAACCAAAGCAAAGCAAAACAAATGAGTACATATTAGATACATTTACAAGTTTTAGCCTGATTAAAATGATGCTCAAAGTTAGAAAGGTGTTATTAGTAAGTATAAGTTATTTAATAATAATAATACATTTAATTTATAATGCACTTTATATTTGGATCAAATCTCAAAGTGCTACAAAGTAAAAGCAGATAAAAGCATCAATAAAAAATAAAATAATAACTATATGAAAATCTGACCAAAAAGTTAATTAAAGTTATAGGTTCTGCTAAAAAGGAAAGTTTTAAGTCCTTTTTTAAATGTGTCAGTCAACTGTGGAGATAAGGAGAACCTATTGACTTGCATTGAACGGAATATGCTATTACAAGAAATACTTTATAAACAAATATGTTTAGGTTAGAAGTTGAAGTTATTAGTTTGCTGAATGTCTGCATTAATGTTTGAATATTTTTGGTGGATTATTTTGCGATGATTGGTAGAAAATGCGTGTGAGGACACGTGGATGCTCACAAGGCTGTGGTCGACTCTGAAGAAGGCCATCTGACAGGGTTTGTTGAGTAGATTGGAGAAAGCTATGAAGGCATCAGCTGTGTCCAGGTTCAAGATCAGAACCGCTGCGATGAAAGACATTCCCTGCACCTAAAACACACAGTTTGTATGAGAGAGAACAAAATAAGAGGAAAAAAACAAACATTAACAGGTCTTTAAAAGGTTCTCATATGAAAAACACTCTTAGTCCTGTCATGTAAGAGAAAGACGTTTTACAACGTATATGTTGGGAAAAACTGTTGTTTCAGAAATACAGACAATCTTGTATGTTAGGTCTCTAGAAGATTCTTACAAACAAAGGAAAAAACATAACTCAGAAAGTGTTACCTCACATTGTATTTTTATGGGCGGTACTTACGTAGCCAACATCTGGCCGGTAACAAGTGTACGCTCCCAGAATGCTGTGCAGCACATCGTGATAGGGCCCACCCTGATGAAGATAAAGAAAGAAGTAGTTCAGACACAGACTCATGCTCCCCAGACACTTCCATGATATAGTTAAATAAAATGACAAATAATTACAGAATGGCTGTATTGTATATGTGTATATAACATGAATTATAAAAATATAATTGATATGTTTTCTCTATAAAGGCAGAAGTTTTGTTTTGCAGGTAGCTTCTATTACCGACCTGCTGGAAGATACACAGGTTAGGAAAGGTTCGTGAAATATCCAGCTTGATCAGCTCCAGACTCGACTCCCGATCCAAAGAACCAGCATCTGGAAAACAAGGACAGAAGACAAACAAAAACACGCAAAGAAAAATCCTCAAGAAATGTCAGACATGAACTTCTCCTTCAGTCTAACTGACAATGATTTAATCTGGGCAACATTATGGCCAAATACTGTCCGTCTGTTGCTACCTTCAGATTCAGGCTCTGAGGAATATGCTGGTGTGGTCCTCCACTTCTCCTTAGCTCGGGCTAGACAGATGTTATACAGCTCTGCAGGGACACAGACGAAGAACACAGCAGTCAACGTGAGGGCCAACGGGGGGCTAAGGACCCTTGGTATACAACTTTTAAGACCCGACAGAAAGCACGTCAGAAGAATAAGTCTTCAGCTCTTCACTCTACTCTGCTGTTAAAGGTGACTAAAGGACAGAATGAACCGCCGGTTGCAGTGGGCATTGATTTTGTTGCACTAAACTGAACCTTTGACCTTTGGGTTCTTTCTACTGAGAATATGCTGGATAGAAATAATGAGCCTCTCTGAGATGTTGTACTGGTGGCCCTGACTTTGTGCTTCCCATCACCAGTAGATTAAATATT
This sequence comes from Lophius piscatorius, assembly GCA_009660295.1. Taxonomy (NCBI): domain Eukaryota; kingdom Metazoa; phylum Chordata; class Actinopteri; order Lophiiformes; family Lophiidae; genus Lophius; species Lophius piscatorius. The sequence goes on from VRLP01001885.1 coordinate 38,870, forward strand.
GATACAGAAAACAGAAAGCATGAACCACAGGAGAAGCTCAGCACGTTTGCAAGTAGCTGAAAGTATTAATAAAAAGCTGCGTTGAGATACATTTAGCTTAATTTCATCAGATCAGACGAGTAAAGTATTACAAAAGTGTTTTTGGTGGGACATGATTTGCATGCCATTTAAATAATAACCCAAAAAGAGCTTAAATAAAAATGTTCCCAGATTAAGATTAGATTAAAACATTTGATCAAAAAGCCCAGACATTTAGTAAACTAAAACTCAAAAACATTTGTGTTTGATTCGGGACTAAGACAACGTGCAAAATGAAGGACACATTTTCTTGTGTTGTTAATAAGAGTACGTGGGCTGACTCACATTGTTTCATATTCACATAAAAACATGGTGATGGAATAGGAACAGGAGGTGGAAAAAGCAGCAGAAGTATCCTTTAACAGTTAGCAATAATGGAACAACTAATCTAACATAGAGGAATTCTGTAGCTGAAAAAAGACTGACTTTTGGAGAAGATTGGACTTTGTGTGTGTGTGTGTGTGTGTGTGTGTGTGTGTGTGCGGAGTAGCGTAGAACAAAGCAGAGTGGGACAGCTCAGCAGTCAGTTTATCAGCAGCTTGCCCTCCGGGTGTAGAGGGTTCCTTTTCTCTGAACCGGTGCTCCATTAGCGGGTGCAGAATTAATCGGCAGCATGTGTAAATAATCTCCATCCATAATTAAAAAGCCGCTTATTTCCCTCCTGCAGTGGAGGATCATTGGACCCTGCTCCATAATGGATTCTTTCTCCCTCATTTATCTGTGTCATCAGCAGTTATTAACTTACAAACACAAACAGAGTGCAGAACGAGTGTGTTGAAAGAACCAAAAGCTCACACTGGTGTGTTTATAAGGGTGTATTATCCAACGGTTCCACTTTAGAATGTGTGAAACTGACCAGACTGTTTTTATATATTCAGACGGTTTCGGCACTGGGATTATTCAGCATGTTTCCAACAATGTTCAAACCCTGACTCATCTCTACTTTTACTCATATTTTGTCACTTGAACTTCCAGGAGAGAGTCAGAACGAAGAAGGAAGTAAGCAAACTTAGAAAAGTTATATTTCCATCTGCAATGATGAATGATGGTAAACAAGGAAGAGGTCACATACTTGATCCCTTCCTAGTTATGTCTGCTCGTTTGATCGAGGGACAACGAGATGTAAAAACGACATGTTGAACAAATGTAGATTGATGTTCTGAGTAGATATTACTATCTCTGTCAAACTATGACACACTCCCATGTACCATGCGTGATGTTGAGATCGTTGCCCACAGCAAGGCTCCACACCTTGCCTCTGACACTTGGAGGGATGCCCTGCCACCAGAGGTCTCTCACTCGTCGAGAGGTACACCTGCAGAGAACCACAGAAAAGCAGTTTGGCACATGGGAGGTTCTGAATCATTTATTATACTAGAGAATAACACACATACACACACACTCACACATACAGCACACTCACACACACACTCACACACACACTCAATAAGAGGGAATTCTTTGAGTTGTTGGATTGAATGTATCTACATCTGATCTAATTCATACATCTGTTAGTAAACTGAAGACTTCTTAAAGCCACAAAAGATGCTCGATCTGACTCAGCTTCACATTATTGAGATAATCCAACGACCAGAAGAAAACATGAAGAACGTACTGGATCGGTTCTTTCAGACACGGTCAACATAGTTACGGTAACATAAAAGAAATGGCATTTAGTTTAGCTTAGTTCACTGGACAAAAACATATTAATGAATGCGAGTTGTCATACATACAGTCGTGTTGGTTTCATAATTTCCATCTTAGTAGTTTGAGTTTAAAAGTTATTGAATTATACCCAACACAACTTTATTTGGCGGATATTGTTGAAAATACTGCATCAACTAAACCTAATAAATATTATGTTTTGAGTGTTGGCTGCTTTATACACGTCTGTAAAGCATTTATTTAACTCAACTTGTACTATAAAGATATTTTAAAGACTCTTTATTTTCCACATCGTGTTTCTTATTGTAAATGTTGCTATTTTGTATGCATGCATTTATTTATGTTGATTTGAGTACACCTGGTTTATCTTTCCCCATATTTTCTACTCATACCTTCGGTCTGCCTCAGGTTTCCCATAAAACCTGTGTAAACTGACTTGGCAACAAATATAATTCTGATCCAGTTGGAAGAGTGTAAGAAAGCTGTTGTTCAAACACGATAAACTCACATTGTACTCCAGTTGGGCAGGATTTCCAGGTTCCAGGTCTGGGCTGCTGTGCCGATGCTCTCTTCAAGCTTACACCGGTCCTCCAACTGCTTCTTCCGCTTCTGAGCCTCTTTCAACTCTGGATCAGGAGTGTGTAGAGGTGTGTTAGATACCAAATAGAAGAGACAGAAGCCCTTTCAAACAGAGATCATGCAACAGCTCACAATGAGGACCCCTCTCTAAGATGCTTTTATTTTGTTAACACTGAAGGAGACAGCAGCAGAACAGCCCCAGCAGGTGTGTTGATTAAGTGAGCCAGGGTTCCATGAGTTAAAGAGGAATAACGTATTGAAGAGCAGCTTCAGCGTCTTTTGAGACGTGTTCCAAATGCATTGAGCGACATTTAAAAAAAAAAAAAGAAAAATGGATTAACTTGGTAAAAAATATCTTTCTGTATTTTATCTTCACTGTTAGATGGCGGCTGATCTTGACCTTTGCTTGGAAGATAAGGAGCTCTTCAATATGAAGACATTCCTGGTTGATTACCTACTTTGAGTTAGCTGATGAAGGCTAATTTTAAAACATGTAGTTGTGAGCCACCCATACAATACGTCTCGAAAACGTCACAACCCCGTCCCTCATCCCCGCCTCACATTTACACAGACAGGCTTTTCCGCTTTAAGACCTCCTCCTCCGCTGCAATGCATGAAGTGAAAAAACTCTAACCCCCATTATGTCCAGATTATGAGAGATGGAATAGAGGCGGACCAGGTTTGCCTCGGACAGGCAGTGTTAAAAGGCCTGTAGCGTATGTTTAGTCCTGTACACCGGTAATATTCCTTAGAAAGAAGTGGAGGAAATATGGATGACGGGTGTTTGATAAGGCAGGACGGCGAGCCTTACAGTGGATCTGTAGAGAACAGAACTGCCTGCAGCTGAATGCTCTGAAAGACGATAGACGGGTAACTTTGGGCTCACCTCTCTTCTTGGCCTGGGCCACCATCTCTTCATACTGCTGTCTGTGTTTCAGAGCCTCCTCCGCTGGCTTGGCAGGCAGATTCCTGTAGCACAGAAACATTAAGGCATTCTCAGTCACTATCAGAGCAGCACAGGTGGACATTGTTGAAGACTGCAGATTATCAGCTGTGCACCGTTACAATAAGTTGAACTTTTGTAGGTTATGTACATTAAAGGTCAGAGATAAATCCAATGATTTAGGTATCAGCAGGTAGCTGATGCCAGCACACCGAATAAGCTCACCTGGATAGTGGGGGAGCTCTAGAGAGCAGAGCAGGAGTATTCAGAGAGGAAGAGCCAGAGTTAACTAAACTACAGTATTACAGACAGCGCTTCCGGTGAACTTACACCACACACGTTAAAGCACATTCACCTGCAGACTGAGACCCAAAAATGCTCTATAGAACATCACAGGGGGTCTTTTATACCAATACAACTGAATAACTCCTCTCCCATCTCTTATTCCGAATTATAATATAAATACCATATGCAATATAACTTTTCAACAACGCTTGATGTTAATTTTTACACCAGCATTATTGAAAAATCCAACGTATCATTCATTATGCGCAATATTAATCTATAGTATTTTTAGTTTAATCTGTTATGTAACTGGCACTGCATGCTGCAGCTTAGTTTCATTCGCCATTCTGTAAAAATGTACTTTAAACTTGTCCTCAGGAGGTTTTTAATTGCCAGTATCAGTCATAGTGAACATTAATATAGGGAGTTGAACATGTTGTTCCTCAGCCTGCTTCAGTATGTATATTTTTGTTTAAGTAGATGATGTACTCTAGTTCTAGAAAAACTACTAGAACAGAAATGGATGAAAGCAGACTCACAAACTCTTCGATCGCGTAACACTGACAGTACTTTGTGTCTTATTGTACTTCATACTGTGCTTCACAAAAATACAATTGAAATGATCAGAATGGACTTATTGTTAAAAACAAAACTTTTACACTGTATTACTTTGCATTTCCAACCCTGTTTTTTTCCTTAACGCAGATTTTTGGGATCTTCTGCATAACGTTGATTGAAACTACACAGTACCTAATTTCTTGTTTATTTGGCTTTTGTAGATGAGTGACATCAGTCTGTGATATTTATGGTCCGTCTTTCCCTAAATTTAATTCAAAATTTACGTGCTGCAGTCATTCATATGTTCATTTCTGCCGACTAGACTGGTTTTCAAAGACGGACAAAGTATCTCAGCTCACACTGAGCCCTGATAAAAGCAAATACTGTCAGAATTTAAAATGGTTATTTAACTGGATACAAAAAATAATAAGATGGGGGATCATTGAATTTAACAGTGCGTGTACTTTTAGGAGATCAGTTCTACCAGTAGGGGGAGACAGTCAAGAGGGGAAACAGGAGGTGAAGACATGACTAGAGGCTGAACTCAGTTTTGCCAGTCACGGTGTCCCTCTTCCTGTGTGAGCTAAAGGAAGTTAATTCCAAACAAATGCGATTGTTTCATTCATCATGTTCTCGTGAAGACGTGCATATGTTGCAGCCGATCAAGGAGACGGCGCCATACATGTCTGTGCGTATGCTAAACAAAATGCTAAAATGACAAGGTAATGGAGCCTGGCCAATGGAGGGCTATTAATCTTTCAGTACCACTTCTCTTTCACCATCAGTGGCTCAAGACAAGAGAACCCCGCAGAGGACTGATACAGAGAGAATGTGGGGAGGAGGAGGATGAAACAAAACACACAAGGCCTTACTGACTGATGAACATACGGCAGTGAGGAAGAAAGAAGTGTGATATTGTCCATTTTTGTGTGTTTACATACGCAGGTCTGTCCTCCAGAATAAGAGCGGTGGTGGAGAGGGGCTCAAAGTCCAGGTTTTTCCTCACGTTTTGCCTGGGAGAAGACGGGTTGCCAGGTCCAGCTCTTCCAGTCTTTGTTTCATATTCCTGGCCACAGAAATGGAGTTTTAATTAAAACAACATTACAGGATGGTTGGATTGTGCTGCTGGCAAAGAGAAAGCCGTAACGGCTTCATGGTCCATGTCCCAGTAGGAGATGGACTTCCACTTTATATTATTATTATATACATATATATTCTTTATCCTCTTCTTTTTCAACTGCTCTTAATCCACTTCAACACACATTGCTTTTATTTTGTCATTTTAATTATTTGGAAACTAGTTTAAAAATAATACATTAATTTGCTTCGGGGTCTAGCTGTGTGTCTATCGATATCTCCATCATCATCTATATCCATATATATATATATATCCATATCTCTCTCTATTGCTATATATGTCTTTTCTATTTTTTCTGTATCTAACTCTCTATTTCCATCTATCTATAGGCAGAGAACCAGTGTAACACTTGACCTCTAATCTTACGGTGGGACACAGACAGACAGTATTTAAGGGTGGGCAGAGGAAAGAATATAACATTTGAAAATTGGCCTTTATGTGCATAAAAGACAAATCCTGCAGATTTTAGCTTTGTATCATTAAAAGAATGGTATGGACAATGTTTAAACCGGGCCGTCTCACTTTTCCGGCAGTGAAATCATTCTTTAAGTCAAACAGAAGCACTGAGAGATGTCTTAACAACCTCGTGACAACACTCTTCCTGGCCCCCGGGCATTTGTCAGTTGTTGTCTAATGATTCTGCTCCAGCACCAGTGTCAGGCAGGCCTGTGGAAAGACACCATGTGACCTTCCTTCTGTGTATGCTAAAGACCCAGAGCAGTTTGACAAAAGGTCATCCATCAGCTGATGTACAGTTTGTATGTGCGGGCATGTGTGAGTGTGTGTTTGTGTGTGGAAGCAGCTGTGAGTTTCATGAGGCCAACATTGGGGAGATGAAAGACCACAGAGAGTCCAGGGAAGACCTTTAGAGGAGAGTTTGGCGATGCTACACTCTATCACTAGTTCTTCAAGGATTGTGCTGTAAATAGGGCAAGTTGCAACACACACACACTTCATGTCCAAAATGGCCTCCAGTCTGAAATGAACAGGTTAATAATGCAGGCTGGTGACAGCAAGCAATCAGCTTAACGCTTTGCTGCCACAGGGACATCAACTTTTACCAGCACAGACCACAACACAAATAGGAAACTCTATTCCTACAACAGGAGTGTGTGAGAGGTGGGGGTGAGCTGCCCGTCACTGAACGATGCAGCCAATATTATCCATCTGTCTTTATGTCGTGCGCCACTCTATCTGAGCCTTCACATTCGCGCTGAGGGACAAATAAAGAAAATTGAAAAAGATGGCATTCTTGCTTGAGGAGGAGGGCAGGACATCACAAGGAGTGAGCAGAGAGACATAAAGTCACTATAATGAAAGATAATGGCCACAACCTTTAATCACAGAGAATACAGAAGGCAGTTTCTTTTCTACAAAAGGAGTTACAATTTGATTTAGAAAAAAAGTCTACAGCCATGCTAGCAGCTCTGTGACACTATACCTGGGCAGTAATGTGCCATTTGTTGAATTCTACTTTTTCTACACTCATGTCTAAGTAAGCATCCATCCAAGCATTCTAGTGGCACCATGTTCGCTTCAAGAGATCAGGCGTCCGTCCATCTGGCTGACGCTCGTTTGAGTTGAGAGAGTGATCCTTTCAAATATCATGGTGAAAAATTAAGGAAATGTTCAATGTCTGCACATAAACACTTTATTTAAACAGATAATAATTTTTCCTCATCCAATAATAATGAGATAATTCTGATGTTAAATGATTTAAGTAAAAATCTTGGGTTTGGCTTGACTAGATTGTCTGCATGTCGCGGGTTCATCTGCCAAAGAACACACCAGGCATACAACCACTCACACCCCGACATACTGTACATGCATGCAGCCTCCATCCATTCTATGTAGCCTTGACTCAGCGAACCATTCATCTAATCACTGCACTCTTGATGGTGGTGGTTTGGAAGTCACTGAGCAGCACCTCACTTTTATCTATAAAGCAATACTTGTCAAACCTCAGGCTGAACTCTTTACCCGTCAGCTCTGGTCAGTTACGCTCCTCTGAGCGGCTGCTTTTAATCTGATCTGGGAAAAACGGCATTTTCCTTCTCTGCACTGTGGGCATGGAACAATTCACCAGAAGAACCCTGAGATTTCAATGACTTATTAGTTTAAAGGCATCCTGGGCGGTGGGTAGAAAGGCCGTCTCCCAATCGGAACTACAGAAGGTAGCCGTTTGAGCCCCAGCAGGTCGACATGTCATAGGGTCCTTGAGCAAGACCCTGGACCCAGTATGCTCCCTCAGGGATGGGTCAAATGTAGAGACATCATTTTACTCTGTTGTACTGCGTGATTGGGAATGTGTTAATAAATGATAAATGATTATTCTTAAAGAATATAATGATGGAGAGATGCACTTGTCTTTTCTTGAACGGTCACTATGTAAGAATAGTTGTTGTTCTACTATTTTCTTTTAGTATACCATGCTGCTTTTTTTGGCGGCTAACTCAGTCACGTCTCTGCTGTAGTAGAGATTTCTCATCTCAATGAGACTGTCTGGTTAAATAAAAGTAAAATAAATAACACATGAAAACACTGATAATATATTACTAAAACAATTCTTAATGCTTGTGACCATTTTTAAAAAAACATTTTTGTCAGTTATGTCTAGAGCAAGAGACAATCACCCAACAACCCACCCACCCACTGATTCCGATTAGAATCAGTTTAAAGCTTGATCAGGAGGAAAATGCTCCATATAAACACCCTTTTAAAAATAAGAATGTCCAATCCATTTGAAATTTTCGGGTAAACCAATCGGAAGGACAACCGCAGAATGCAAACGGTGGAGCAGAATTCTTCCTTCTCGGTGTATACCTGGGGTTGGAACTTGTGCAAGATGCCAGCATATACTGTCTGTTATTATTTGTTATACTCTCAATTAAGTGGGTAAGTAAGAATAAATTAAATCTACAAACACATCCAATACAAACTGATAGCAGGAGCTGTGATAGACCGAAGCCGGGAAAAAAAATAAAAAAATACTGGAAAACTTTGAAGATGTTGACGATAAACTTAAATTCCAAGACAATAAAATTGGCTCAGAGCTACTGACTTCCTGTTTTATGCAACAATGAATGAAATGACTTGAGAGGTGGAAGACCACTGGAGGAGATCTCTGACCATGGATGAAAACCACTGGTGAAGGTCTCTGACCATGAAGGAAGACCTCTGGTGAAGGTCTCTGACCATGGAAGAGGAAAACCACTGGTGAAGGTCTCTGACCATGGAAGAGGAAAACCACTGGTGAAGGTCTCTGACCATGGAAGGGGAAAACCACTGGTGAAGGTCTCTGAGCATGAAGGAAGACCACTGGTGAAGGTCTCTGACCATGGATGAGGAAGACCACTGGTGAAGGTCTCCGACCATGGATGAGGAAAACCACTGGTGAAGGTCTCTGACCATGGAAGAGGAAAACCACTGGTGAAGGTCTCTGACCATGGAAGGGGAAAACCACATGTGAAGGTCTCTGACCATGGAGGAAGACCACATGTGAAGGTCTCTGACCATGGAGGAAGACCACATGTGAAGGTCTCTGACCATGGAGGAAGACCACATGTGAAGGTCTCTGACCATGGAGGAAGACCACATGTGAAGGTCTCTGACCATGGAGGAAAACCACATGTGAAGGTCTCTGACCATGGAGGAAAACCACATGTGAAGGTCTCTGACCATGGAGGAAAACCATTGGTGAAGGTCTCTGGCCATGGAGGAAGACCACATGTGAAGGCCTCTGACCATGGAGGAAGACCACATGTGAAGGTCTCTGACCATGGGAGAGGAAAACCACTGGTGAAGGTCTCTGGCCATGGAGGAAGACCACTGGTGTATGTTGTTGAACATGGCTGGATCTGGGTTTTTCTGAGGATGAAACCTAAGATGTGGAGCTTCTGCTTTTAATTTTACTTTGGATGATGTTATTGTAACATTTCTCATGAGTTTATTACACAATACTGCCTCACTAGTAATTTACTGTTAAGAAACATGAAATGATGCAACTTTAGAGTAAAACCACTCTGAGGTACCAATAAGGCTTTCCTGTAATCGTCAAATCCATCCTTACAGCCTCTTGCCTACTGTCAGTAAACTTGAACTATTATCAGGCTGGTGCTTTATTAGAAGCAAAACTTTAACAGCAAACACTGCATTGGTCACATGAAGACGGCCATCTTTAAATACATGAGTCCAATTTATTATTATTATCATTAAATAAAACGTGTCATGTATTGATCTCTTTTGTGCTTGTCACACAGCTGTTCCAATTAATTGCATCGTTGCATGAGGACACCAGATCCTTTTAGATCACTGCTCATGTAAACCGTTTACCTGCAATTATCAATTGGAATTATTTCAATCCGAATCAAGAAAATTCTCCAAATAAACCCAACTATTGTTGAGATGAATTAGGTTGGAAAAAGTGCTAGACCAACCTTTGACTCGGTACCTGAAGCTGTATTGGAGGTATAGCTAAATATGCATACAAAAATATAATAAATATTTACAATGCATGTAAAAGCAAAAATGAAAAAATAACCTTTCTGGAAAAAAAAATCCAATCACCTGACTTGTGCTGAATTTAGTCAAACATCAAAAGGGACCAGTTTTGTACCTGTCCAATCCAAGAAGCTCTTCCTTCATTTCTAAAGAATGAGATATAATCTGATATAGGAGGAAATTGTTATGCTGAGCAATTTCAAAGCCTCTAAGATCCACCATTTGAGGAGCAACCAGATATATAGTAACTATTTGCTACGAGTTTTTAAAATACTCTGGTGATGCAAACATAGTTCAATGGAAAATTGAAGATTACGAACGGCTTGTAGATATTATAAGTTTATAAGAAAGCAACTGGAAAATCTGTCTTGGGGCTTTAGGTGCCACCACTGAGCTCTCTGCTGTGAGCGACAGCTTTGAGCAGAAATACAGATTTTAAAGTTGGAAGCAAACAAAGGAGCAGGAAAGAATGTGGCAGGACACACAAGCATTTCTCACAGCAGGAATGTTATGTGAAAATAAGAAACCTTTACATAAAAAGCTTGATCAAAGAAAATACATCTTGAAATGTCGGCTATAAAAGAGATGGAGGAGATGAAAATAACAATAATAATAATAATAATTCTGCTAAAAAGCCTACTGAGGATTGAGTTGATACAGAAAAGACAGGAAAAAAGCAAGAAGGAGGCTAGAAGTGAAGAAAGCTGATGGAAGCTCATTCCACCATCACTGGAGAAAGGAGGTCAATGGTGGTTAAGGCTGCACTCCGAAGAGGGAAGAGAGTATAGATCTGCATAGAGAGTGGGTCGTCTGTACGTATTTTCCCCTCCTTTTCCAGCCCTATCTGGGCTATCCTCTCATCTGCATCTATCTGTTCTTTCCTCTCTTCCCTCTTGTCCCTTCTTAGACCAAACTGTGCTGCAGATCATCACCAGGATGTTCACAATCAGCCTGAGTAAGGACAAGATTTTGTATTAGCATTCATTTCAGCTAAAACAGAAACTGACATTTTGTTTGTGAAGCCACACATTTTATGGCTAATATGTGAGGCCCCTACCAGACTTAAATTTCATGAATGGGCCTTTCAGTTCCTTCATAAATGCCCTTTTTCTCTTGTGTTTGTTAATGGTTGACATCAAATGTCTTTGTAGCTTAATGGACAGGTAATACGCATGGATGCCATGGTAAATTAAAGACGGCGTGCTCCTAAAGGAACAGCTGCAGGTCGATAAAAAGGTTAGCAGAGCTTTGCACCCTGACGATGGATGGAGACTGCAGAGAGGGAGGGAGGGAGAGGATGAGGAGGTCTGGCATCTATTCAGCAGCAATGCAGGTGTTACCAGTAAGGTGAATCACAAGAAAGGACGAATGTTTGCGTACGAATATGATATGAGCAAAATGGCATCACAGACAGTGAAGTCGGGGGTTTCAGAAGTATTACAAGTATGTCAGGGAGAGAAACGACTTAAAAAGATTAGATAGATAATAGGAACAATGGGCTGTTCATTCTCCTGCCAGGTCATGACTAGTTTTCCTGGTGAATCAGCGTTTCAGATGACAAAGAAGGAAGAGTGAATGAGTCAGATTGCATTTCAGGACTATACAAACCGTTACAAAGTTACAAAGAGAGACAGGAAAGACAGGAAAAGGACGCATTACCTTCTCTTTTTCGCAATGTACATTGGTAAAAAGATTCTGTGGTGCAGTTTTCTCAAGACCTAAGTGGCTTCTTCTGGGTAGTGGTGGGTACAGGACCAGTCATGTTCGTGCCTCATCACTGTTGATCTTCCCTCAAAGGAAGGGACTCTAACCATTCACACCATTTGAGAAATATACTACTAACGGCACAAACATTTTGATCAACTGGATTAAGGATAAGCCACCTACTGCCACATTGTGCTACAGGCAGATATTCAGGTTCCTCCCTCAAGAAAGAATTGGTGCCGTTCTCAGGAGCTCTTTGAGACGTGGTCTCCTCTCCTGGGGAATTGTCTCTCTTCTTTTAAAATGGCCATAACCACCAGGAACCAATACTAAAAAATGCTTCTGAACACTTCCTTTATTTATGTCTACTGTTGTTTTATCTTCATTTTATATATGTGTATTATTTATATGACTGCAAAGTGTGTAACATCCGTTTTTTGTTGGAAATCAATAAAGGAGGCTACAGAGGTCTGGTATGCTCCCTGCTATTTGACTCCACACACCCAGGTGTTGTTTTTCGTTCAACTTAAAACTTAGTCTTTTGCTCCAACTGATGCAGACCCAATGGCATCACTTGAGGATATTTACCCGACATCTCAAAGCTCCTTCTAGAGACACTAAAAGCTCCTTGTCAGTTATAAGGGGAAGATTTGCTCCGAATTGTTTCGACAAATCTATGTTTGTTAAGACAACAGTAACACATTCCATCCTTTTTATGCCCATGCAGCCAGTCTAGAAGGCACAAATGAGCTCCCAGACCACAGGAGTAGATGTTTCTGCTTCCGTCCATGCTGTTGGTTTGAGGGGGTTGTCTTTGTAAGACAAGCCACTAGGCAGCAAATAATAAGCTTCAAAAGTTCATATTTCCCAAAAATAAGTACAAACCTTTCCTATGTCAGAGCTCAGAGTATCCTTGTGACAAACCTACAGGATTTCCTGTCGCTGAATCAAGCTCCCTTTTCATAAACAGACGTCTGGAAATCCGAAACACAAACTGTGTTCATCAAGGTGTACATTTCTCAATAATAGTAAGGAATCCCTCATGTTCCCTCAGATCTGTGGTGGAGTCTGATTCTATCTGTTTCAATAACATTTAGTAGCTGATATATGAAGATATGAGGGCAAAGTGTTCTTGTAACAACTCTTACAAGTTCTAGTTAGAGTTATTCTCGGTTGTCTAGTATGAACTTCTGGCTGATAAGGATCTTTATGGTCTTAACTATAGACAATTAAACGTAAGAGTGTTAAAATTATTAACATTATTTAAATATATTCAGGAAAAGAGGAATATATTCTAGCAATCTCACTTTTATTACTGTATATCAACAGAAATAATTCTGTTACAATAAGAAAGAGTGAAATACTAAGATTATTCAAAATGCACTTTGCTTACATCTGCATTAACAGGCTGAAGTGACTCAATTCCAATTTTCTGTTTATGATTGTTACAAGCCTTTTTTGCACACAGATTTGAGATGTGGTTCTAGATCGTAAAAAAATCCAAGGCCATGTGACTTCAATTGCAAATGTTGGATCAGAACTCATATTAGTTTTCTGCATACGTGCCAAGGACGATTCTCATCAACCGGTGTGAGCGTCACATTAAAATGAAATAATCAGGACGGAGCTGTCCTCCAGAGCAAACGTTCATATACACATTCGCTACTAGTGCGCCCATTTCTGTTTGAAAACCATGAGCTGCCTCACTAATGTAAAATTTTTTAATCGTTGGTGATGCAGATGATGTAGAAAAAGGTATGGATGTAAGCATGCGTGCCAGTTGGGAGGACAGATGCAATTAGATTTAGATTAAAGCCATCACTAATATGAACAGTTAAGATAACGTAATCTCATTTGGCACTAAAGCTTCAGATCACATAAATCTATATTTGTGACAGCATCGTTTCAATGAAACCTAAAAGCACAGGATAGTGGAATGGTGCCTTCCATCTATCTTAAAACTGTCGTCTAATTTATGTATATTACTGCAAGAGTACATTCAACTGATTTCTTTCACTATTTTTACTCTTCTCATGTCCCACAAACTTCATCACTTTAAATATCCAGTTTAATTCCATAGAGCAACAAATACATGCATCCTGGACAGGAGCGGGCTATTCTGGGGATTTTGTGAGAGCACAGAAAAATAAAGTGGTAGACAGATAAGCTGAAGAACAAGTTTAGAATGAGACATGTTTCTACCAATCTTGGGTTGAGAGTTTGTTTCTGCCTGAGATATTTGGGTTTGAGCACATAAACTATGTGTAAAATAAAGTAAAGTTCACGATCGACGCTCTTGACTCGTTATTTCTTCTCTTTCTCCTTTGTGGTGACGTTTAAGATGACTGGTTAATGGTGCTGCTATTGTGGCAAAACATTTCTTGCAAAGATTTTCCCCATCACCTCTGAATGTAAAAACCTTTCACACCTCAGAATGAGAACTGTAGAAGCAGAGTGTAGATGCTTGGATTCATCTCTTTCTCTCCTGTGTCAGCAGGCTTTTCTTATGGATAGACTCGGTCCTCCTCTCACGCATGCAGTCAGCTGTTCCCTTTCGTAAGTTTACTGTTCACTCACCCTATCCCTCAGTGCCACTAGCGCGAATTGTCCATTTGCATCACTTATTCCAACAATTTCCTGCGGCTGATGATCTGAATGTAAATGCTGCGGACGCATTTGGCCCCTAGCAGCTGAAACATGAGCAGTTGGATCAGTTTCCACAGTGAAGATCCGTCTGTCAGTCAGGATGTAAGGATCTGGAAGCTTTGTTGTTTGATAAAACAGAGAAAATGTGCAACATTGAGGAAAATAGCTGGAAACGAAGGCTCCGGCTCCAAACACTCAAATATAAACCACTGGCTTTTATAGAAACACAGAGTGCCACCAATTTCAGTCTGTCCAATGATAACAATGAAAACAAAGGGAGGAAATGCCTGACATTCATAAAAAACACTAAAGTAAAAAAGAGACTGTACTATCACTCTGCATGCACTTGCTTTTGCTGCGCTATGACAATGTTAAAGGTTGAACAATAAGTCATCTCTTGGATGAAGTCCAAGAACGCAAGCAGGAAACTAAACACCTGCATCTTTCTAAAGACAGGCAGGATGATGCCTCTCATCATCCTGCGCCCCGCCACGGAACACAGCACCGGGATAAGAAGCTATTATGTGAAACTGGAGCCTCTCTCTTCCTCTGCTGTTTCCCCATCTCATGCTCTGACTACCAATGCACTCTGAGGGACTAGGAGACACGCAGGGTCTCAAAGCTCACCCACTGGTCCTCACAGTGCGAATGCTCACTCACCATGAACGCTGCAGTTCCTTACAGTCCAGGTCCTCCAGTTGGGGTTAGTCTCCCAAAACACTAGCCTACAGTCATTGCTGCTCCCGAGGGCTTACTCCAGGCAACAGGGCACACAGGAGTGAGGAGACAACGAGGGGGTAAAAAAAGAGGGCAGAGGTCCAGTTAAGCTGCCGATGGAGAGACACACCCCACGCTGGAATGGAGGGAGCAGCAGCATGATACCACACTGGCCCTACTCTCTCTCTGAGCGGCGAGACCACACCGAGTGGATCCAGATCAGTTCTATTACCGCTGCTGCTCTGTGTGCGTGTTAGCAAATCAACAGCGTCCTCTGTTATTAGTCACCATCTCTGCGCTGAAAGACACTCCACTCTCTGCTGTGCCTGGCAGGCATTCTAATCAACCGCAGAGTAATGGATCGGGTTTCAGCCACTCCGCCTCCTCTTCTTATCGTCCAGTCAGTGATATGCAAGCAGGTGCAGCCAAGACCTGATGCAGTCACTGCTGTATTGACTATTCTCTCACTACACAGGCCTCAGCTGCAGTGGCTGACTTATTGAACTTATGCAGCTTTTACAAAAATAATGTATTATCCACTTATAAGAAGTCATTACACCTAATGTCCTAGCCAATTTCTGTTTTTTGTCACGGTGCATACATCTGATCCAGTTTGTTTGGTCTTAACATTGAAATTTCTCAAATAGAGTCAAGAAATTTCATGGCATGTCCACAGTAAGCTTTCATCTTTCTGGGCTGACTATCCCTTTACTTGAGGAAAAATTACCCTTCTCATTAATAGACGCACCACTTTTCCTAATGGTATCGAGTACCACTGGATATATATGCTGCTGCGGCAGTTTTTTCACTTTTGGGTTGCATTCTCCCCCAGTCCTCCTGTATCTGTTCTCTCATCCTCCAAGACTATAACGTAACAGGCTTTAGGCGTTTTTTCCCCCAGTTGACTGTTTAATTTCTTAATCTGACTAAATCCCTATTAAAAACATTGACTTTTCCTTTCCCTGTGTTCCATCCCAGATCGTTTTCAATACCCTGCGTCTTTCAGACTGTGGACCATTTAAACGGTGATTCAGATCCTGACAGAAACAACTTCCTTTTTCCAAAGTCCAGGTGTTTGATCTGGATCTTTGCCCAGCTGAAGTTTCACACCTTCAATTGTGGCCCGGATTAAAAATGTGGACAACTTGTGAATTGTTTTGTTTTTTTAATGTATAATTATTTTTTGGGTTGATATGACAACCACCCAAGCTCACATTTAAATTAATAGCGTTGCCAGCTAGACATGGCTAAGATGTAACATAGGCTTTTGTGATAAGAGGAGCAGCTATAGCTCCAGTTTGGACCTGAAACCAAAAAGGTTGCATGATTTCATTAAGATAACATCGTGCGAGTAGAGACTCCCTGATCTGCTTGTAGATGTTTGGTGTGAGTCATACTGCCCTAGCTCAACACCGGCTGTTGAAAGAAAAAGATTAACATTTTAGATTAGTATTTATTTTGTATTGTATTCTCAAGGTAATTTATTGTTCGCTTGTCCGTACGACTCAACCCTTTTCATTCATGTTGCTGCCTATCTTGGGCAAAACTTCTTTCTTTCTTTAAATAAATATTGAGTTAAAAGATAAATAAATAGGGAGTTCATCTGATATAAAAATGTAAGGCCAGATTCAAATCAAATGGAACATGATTTACGTAAAAAGCTAATGGAAAGCGGCGATTAGTGGCCAATTTGCACCCGGCGGCATGACTTCCACAACATGAATATGCGTGACTCACGTTGTTCACATCTTTCATTCAAGTTGAATATTCGCAACTTTTTTGATAAGACTGTATAACTTGAAAGCCTGTCAGTATTGATTGTTTTCCAAACTAACTATGTTGTGTCTTAATGTCAGTATGGAATTGAAACCGAAGAGGAGGAAGCTTATCAGAGCTGTCAGTGTCTGCATCCAGACATTTTTATGAACTCCACATGTTTTTCAGACATACTGGAGACATCCCAAACAAAAACAAAGAAGCAGTTGTATCTGGGGTACTTCTGTAATGGTTAATAACAGAGGGAAATAGTGGAAAACCATGTCGTACGTGTAATCTTCGTTCATTCGCGGTTTAACTGACGTCACCTTTGTGTAATGAATTGTCAGACATATTTTGCAATAACACTTTGAACAACTTCCAATAATGCATCGTCATCATTACCACCACTATTATTTCAAAAATACTTTCAGGGTCCTATGACGGTCTAAAAGTCGCAAAAATAGTAACGGAAGCTGCAGCCCAATGTATTCTTAATTCTCTTGAGGCTCGATACCATTCAGGCCACTGTGGGATTTTAATTCAGCTGTACTCTTTCAAGTCAAAGGAGTCTGGGCTGCCATACAGTATGATTAGGGGCTCTGCTGCTAACAAGACGATTGCGTTGCTCAGCAGGCAGCTTTCACTGTGACCTGACAGAACCCAGGCCCCCTGAAAGGATGAGAGTACAAAGTGTAAATGTGGAATGTACAATTTATTCTGAGTCTTGCCATTAAAGGGACAAAGTAGCTGGTGGAAATGGCCCAGAGGGTGTTTGGAAGGTGCTGGACAAAAGTAAATAAAGCTTTACACACAGAAACACAGTTTACTGACCCCACCTTTGAACAGCAGCATGAATGCTGAGAAAGAGCTTGAAAACCAAACCTTGTTAGCTCATTCCAGAGCGCCAATGTAAGGTTACAACCGCTGATTAAGTGGGCCGAAGATATCGAGCACATTGGGGTTTGTACAGGTGTTCGCACACACTTTTATGTAAGAAACAACATTTCAATCCTAAGATTCTGATTTCTAACGAATACAACAAGACAGTCAACTTATTCTATTTAAAGTAAGTGTGTGACATATTAAAGGGCTGATACGTATAAAGCAGCAACTACACTATAGCGGGCTTCATGGGGACAAAGAGCAGAGAGGAGGCCGTTTCTCCCCATCCTGGCAGATCCAGGTTAAATGGTTGTTTAATAACAGGTTTCTACGGGCTCTAATTACAAGCTGCCATTCTGCTTTTCGGTTTGTTTTAAGCAGTAGAGCTGTTAGTGGGGAGTGAGACACCAGCCAGCCTGCCGTCCCTATGGCAATTTGTGCTGCTACATAATATCTTCATCTGAAGAAGTCAACCTATTGTAAAATCACTTTTATCTTGAAAGTGGAAATCCACCAGTGCATGCAACATGTAAAGGAGACACTTTAAGTAAAATATTTTTTGGAAAAACTGCGGTGAATTTGTGATGTCCCAGAATTGCAGTTGTGAAGAGTTATTTCAAGATAAATGTAAAAATAATGGAGTTGAAATGTGCTTGAATGCTCCAAGACTTTGAAAACAGGAACATGACTCTGAAAATAATCTAAATATATTAAATATAAAGTTGAAAATACATTTTAAAGCAGTAGCATGATATAGTCAAGATCCAGTCCACCATTGAAGAATGGTAGGTTGAATAAATCATTTAAGTTGACTCTGTTGATTATACTATTGGTTAACTGCATTAAAAAAAAAAAAAAAAAGATGAAAAATGAAAAAAAAAAGATTATAAAATGCTTGAAATTCCTAAAAAAGAAAAAGAAAAAAAAAGAAACTCTACTGTACATGGGGGAGAGACGCGAAAAGTTTCGTAAAAAGTAATATTGAACGGTTTCAGTTAAGTCTAGAAAATTCTCATTGAAGACTAATCCGGCTCATTAAATAAACCAAAGCATGATGTTGAAGCATAAAACGAGGAGGAATAAAGGATTACTATTCCTAAATAATAAAAAATAAAACTGAAGGGCTAAGTTGGCTTAGAAGTTTTTTTAACCGTTGGTGTGTTATGTTCACAGATAGATGGGACCCACTCCTATATCGCCCTTCTCACTTAGTTCTTGGCAGAGGTTAATAATAATAATAATAATAATAATAATAATAATAATGGTGACACGGCTGAGCACTACTGGGAGCTGTAGTTACACTCATAGTATCACTGCATGTACTGCAACTTTATTACTGAATACCACAGTTTGACACGCTGTGTAAGAAAATATCAATACAGTTGAATATTGTGAGACCACCCAGAACCCAGACACATGAGGGTCACAAGCCAGTGAACTTCTAGTGAAGGTTCCGAGCCCGGAGAGATGGGGTGGGTTGTGTCAGGAAGGGCATACCATATAATACCTATGCCAAATCAACATGCAGAATGAGACGATCCGCTGCTGCGAACCCCTTAAGGGAAGAGATTGTAAGACTATCCAGAATTATTGACACCCTTTAACAAAATGTAAAATGAGTAAAATGAGAAGCAAAAAATGTCTTTTGTCTTTTTGTCTCTACTCATGATCTTTAAGTACTCACAGAAATCTTGAATAATCTTAATTTCAATCAAATTAATTTAAAACAAGATACACCTGTACCACCATTATCGGCACGTCCGCCATTTTATATTTTGTGAAGCTCCCTTTAGAAACAATAACAACCCGTCTCCAGAGACCACTCCTCTATACAGAAACTCATGAAGCCCTTCAGAGTCTGAGCTCAATTTTTGCCGGTTCTCCTTTACAATACATTACACGGATGTTCTGTGGGGTTTAAGTCTGCTGACTGGGATGGCCATGGCACATCCTTTATAACCGTTTTTGGGCTGTTAGCTCTTCATGTTCAAATTCATGGAACCAGGTACTTTAAAAAAAAATGCCCAGGGCCTCTGAAAGAACAACAACCCCACAGCATTGTAATTAATTTCTTTAAGGGTTCAAATAATTTGGGAGGGCACTGTATATATTATGTAAACTCTGCATGGCTTTGTTTTTTAATTAATAGCGTGAAAGAAATAATCTTGCGTGTGCCTATTCACAAATCCCACATGAACCAAACCTATGACTGTATTTACGTCTTGTGTATTTTAATGCTTTTGGAAACATATGTGTTACAGTCGTTTTCTTTTTAACATGCATAATTCTAAAAATAACCCAAGTCTAAATTTCACTGATGATGAGTGTTTGTCCTCAGAGCATTATGCCGCTGGAATTCAGTCGCACAGCAAAGACTGTACAGTGTGTTCTTAGTCATCATTTATACTATCTGTCCAGAACAGGAGTCACAATGAGGCTTTATAATAAGGCTTTACATGTTCGTCTTCATTTTCCCAGGGTGCAGTGATAAGCTCTGCTGAAAAGCCTTAATGCTTATCGATCCGACATTAACGACAACTGTTCTGCAGCAAAAATTGCTGCAGCACCATCTCAACTAAATAGTGTTCTAAAACCAGGATTAATTACTTGAAATCAATTATTTTCAAATATTATTCATGTAATAGGTTCAATAGCTGAGATTCCATTGAGTCTAGTTTAACTTTTCAGATATTATGTTTGTTACTATTGAGTGTCTACATTTATACCAATTCATCCTAAAAAAAGAAAGAAAATCTAAACTGTCACAACAAGCCTCAAGCAGAGAGATGGGGAACGTTGTAAAAACTGTTTAATGGTGTCAGAGCTTTGTCTAAAAGCCGTCAGCGTATACCATCATTAAATCTGAACACCGAGCTAATGATGCTGTTGATGATGCTGCCGACAAGATATTTAACGTAGTGTGAATTGATTTAATGTGTGTCAGGCAGCTGTTTATTTAGTCTGTGCCAAAGCAACATAAAGCAAAGCTGACAAGCGACACCAAGGACCAATAAATCAAATGCATATTCTGCACACGAAGGGCTTGTTTTAAGGGTATGCGGCCTCCAGCGCGGGGACAATTACTGTGTGAACCAGGAAAGAACCCACGTGTGTAGAAAAAATTATAAATTGTATTAAACTTGAGAAACGCCTGAAAGAAATATTGCTGTTATCTCTTTTAATGTCTTGATCCACCTAGAGATTTATCTAGGACCATTCATAAATATTTACTTAGTAAAGATATTAACTTAAAATTGAATCTAAGGTTTAATTATTCAATTATTGCTTTCCAGTGTTCAGACATAGAAAGAGAGATGATCCGGTTAAAGCAAATAACTCCTCCTTCTAGAGCGTCAGGAGGATGATATAGAAATATCCATCAGTTAGGAAATGTGTTTTCGCATTAGCACCCTGAATAGCTTGCAGGTGAATACTTGATACAATGATCAGAAACCCCCAAAAACTTAATTATGGAAGAGCATTTTATACTTGGTGGAGGTGAGTGTGGGTTGTGATGTAGCTACAGAACACAGAGAGGTGTGGTGAGTACGTTCCAGGTGAGTTGTTTGGCTCAGGTGGTTTGCTTTACGCAGCAGCATTGCTGGAACAGAGGAGACCGACACCTACGGACAGGAGACTCTCCAGCTAGGGTGTCGGAGAGACGTTATCGAGAAGATTGAGTTTCAGTATTACAGTGGCAGAAGGTAGCTGGGCAACCTGAGGTGCGAGGACGTTGTGTTGTGTAAACATGAAGTCTGTCTAAGTAAATGGAGTGAGAAGCCTCGAAAATAAATAAATAACTGTTTACAACTCCTACATTTGCTGAGAGAACCTACAGTGTCAGTGAGCCCTGCTACAATAACAACATCTAACAATTTAAAGATATTTTGCTTTACAAATTTCCAATGTTTGGGTCCTTCTAATTATAGACAGGGCTTACTTCCCTCTTAGTAGCATATTACATCACGGTTTCCGTTACATTCATGTAATTGTGACAGCGCTTCACAGATTACTCCATAGATTTAGAGCTCTGCGCTTCCGTTGATCAATGTAACACACATCACGCATTTTCCACACCTAGACCTTACTTAAATGGCCCACTTCGATGAATGAAGGTCCAGTTTTATCAAAATTGACATACAGTATAACATCTAGTAGTAACAAAAACTAACTCTTACATCGTCTCACACTACCTGTGACAGAGGCAAAAGTTTAGACTTGAATAATCTGCAAACACGATGGGTTATGGTCAACGAGCACATTGTATTCTGTCTCAATGAGTGGAAATAACCCTCCACCAGCTGGTGGCAGTAGACTGTGTTCATCCTTCAAAAGGGGAAACCAGATTTTCTAGCAGGCTGGATACATAACCACAATGGTTCTGATGGTTTCTGTGGGCTAGGCAGGTTACCTTTTCAGGACTAGTTTAGGAGTGACTGTGTAAGGTGTGACTGTCTTATCAAGTGAATTGCAAAACAACAAATGTATTTTGGGTGATTTCTAAAGGGGCATTTTAGCCATACCAAAGAAAAAAGTTTATTCTTACTTCAAAATGTCATAAAATTGGTTTAAGAAACGCAAGGCAGGGAGGGTTTATTTATATAAGTTTCGAAAGGGCAGAATACATACACAGAACACGATGCCCAACAGCTTTGTTACTTCCACTGCAATCCTTCAAACATAAGAGCACTTAAAATACATTACTCATTATGACCCTTAAACTTTAAAGAAGAAAAAAAAAAAACAGTATTGGCTGGTCAGAATTAATAAAATTTGTGATTGGCCAAGAATATTGCTATCTGTGCATCTCTAGAGACATTATTTGAAGTTGATCAATTTTCCTTTATAGTTAATATGAATAAGACAGTCATCTGGAGTCCGTTGGTGAGTAAAGTACCTTTTGTATTCTCTTAGGGTCCTTATTGAGGCCATCCCGAGGTGCAACTTTGCCAAACAGCTTCCACCCTGGATCCTTCTGCTCCAGTGACCGACTGTCCCTCACCCTTCTGGCAAATAAGCTCCTTAAAGTGGAAGGGCAAATAGAATAGGACATTATACCACAGATTAAAAAATGTGGAGCAAAAGCTATAATTGCAGCCTCTGCCTGGTCACCATTGTGGCACCCAAAGAAGCAGAGCATTAGAGTGGGTCAGTTCACTACTGAGCTCACGGACGGAATATTTGGATTAAACAAACATAGGTGCCCTATGTGACCCACATAAGTCACCTACGTGAAGTTGGGTTCGGTCACGATAGCCAATTTAACATGATGCTCTCAAATTATCGGCGTGAAAACACAGTGAATCAATAAATAATAATGGATATACAGTCTTTTTATATACTGTCATTTTTCAGTATTGGAGTTGTTTTTACGTGAAAGCACATAGAGCCAATGAACGCATCATGGGCTTTGTGTTACTTTGCGGTAAATTTTCATGTAGAAGCCGAGCTTAAACCACGGAGGATGTCAAGCAAAACTTATCTTGTGTAAAGATTATAACTTCTGAAAACCGTGCAGGGAAACGGATATATTTGAGGGATTTTGTTTAGTTGTGGACGTAGAGTCTAAAAAGCAGCAGTTAAAAATTATTAGCCCCAGTCAGACAACTTCAGTACATTTACAATGTTGGTGACGGTGTGTAATATTTGTCTGATGAATTAAAAAAACTAGCTATAAGGGCATATAGCCAAAAACAGCCCCTTTTACGGTCATTTACTGTGCCGACATGGGCAAACAAGGTTTACAGACGATCAGTAATCATGATAGCATTCACCGTTTGACAGCCTAAAACTCAGTAAGTGGGTGTACACGGACAAATTTCTTCTTTAAGAATTATATCATTCGGAATATTCCTGTTTAACTGTTTAGATGAACAGTGATTTAATCGGTTATGGTGTTCACATGCGTTGACACAGTCGGAAGAGCTGTCAAAAGCTGGGTAATGAGCGCAAAGCGACCAAGAGATACTGAATTTTATCAGAAGGTGGGTGTCTATTGTGGGACCAGGGACATTGTTTCTTCAAATGTTCTTCTAAAGCAGAAACTCCTCATCAAGTGCTTTTATTCTGAAAATCAACATCCACTGATGATCAGACTTTCAAAGAGGTCTACCTTCTCTTCAAGTACTTCATTCATTGTTGCATAAAACGTGAAGTTTGTCAACAGAAATGCTAAGATCAATGTAAATTACCAAGTGCAATATATTATAAGCTGAGTGGTCAAGGTCATTGAAAGAACAGCAATCAGAATTCTATGCGAAAAGATCTGTAATTCTCATTTTAGCCATTACTGCCCAGCCCCAATAGTAGTGAAACAAGAAGATATTCTTTTCTTTGTTCTGGAGAAATGGTTCATCATCAAAACATGTGTCTCACTCTGATCCATCCTTTGACAACCATATTGTTGATGCTGATAAATAACTATACACAGAATACATTTTGACCCTTGAAATGATCGTGGAGTCAAGACACAAGTGTCCAGAATGAACCACCACACTGAGTCCCTTTCACATCAATATTTTACTGCCGTGCTGCCGTGTGTAAATTTGAAACCGATTCCTTTGGAAGACAAACCGATTCTCTAAATAATGAAACGTATTTCTGTTCTGCCACAAAGGTTGCACCAAATGATATAATTTGATAGCAGCTGTTTTTCCTTCTTTATCTTTGCCGTATTCCGATCAGTGCTCTGAGCAGAAAATACTGGAGAACTGTGTGTCCTGGTTACTTTACGTGCTCCGCCCGAGTCATAAAAAGCCATTACTGAACAAATGTTTATGAAACAATGAAGAAGAAAAACAACAACCAATCTTTGACATCAAATGTATATAGAAGAAGTGCATAAAGAAAAGAGTTATGGCCTATAAAAAGGGTCTGAGGTTAAGTTGGACAATGGTGAGTAGAAACCCCAGATTTTGAGAAATTAAAATCTCTTTTTATAAAGCAAAGTATTTTTTCACATCTGTAGCTACAACAGAATGCTAAAGTCCATGTCCTCAAAACATTCTTAAGCCTGAAAAGCAGCATCTAAGG
Source organism: Lophius piscatorius (assembly GCA_009660295.1). Classification (NCBI taxonomy): domain Eukaryota; kingdom Metazoa; phylum Chordata; class Actinopteri; order Lophiiformes; family Lophiidae; genus Lophius; species Lophius piscatorius. Next base: position 63,355 of record VRLP01001885.1, read on the forward strand.
GAAAGAATGCCCATGATTATCTAGCATGTTCTCTAAAATGTAATTTTGTGTTTCTAATGTCTTAGAAAGCATTTATGAAACTCATTCATACATTTGGACTGATCTTGGAAGAACAGAAATAACATAGGGTGAAACGAGACCATTGGCCTCAAAGATTCTGAAGTAAGTACATCATGTTAACAGTAATACCATTCAATCCCTATAAACATCAGATTAGGGGAATTAACTAACATCTTTACAGCTAATAGTTTAAAATAAATCAAACGTGTTATGATAACTTATGTAAAATAGGTGTAATACAAAGAAATTATTAATATGACAGTGATGTAAGAGATAAGGGTTTAGATTTTCACAGAATCATCTTGATCATTACCAAAACCTTTTTATACATATTTGTTAGATGATGTTTCGACAATCTAGCCATGTCCCGGAACAAACCCCAACTGTTAACTAGTTTGTAAAAATGACATCAGCATTACGTCAGCACCAGATTTCTGTCAACATCATCAGACCCAATGAGCAGTCTTTGAAATTATTTTAAATTAACTTCTTAACTCTTACCAGTACCTTGGTTCACTTAATGTAACACAGATACTTCCAAACAAAGAACATCTAATTTTAAAAACAGGATTATTCAATATTTTATGACTGTGGTACAGATTGACCTATTTTGTATTTAATCTAAGCAATTACCGGTGATATTTGGAAATATAGAAAATACACATTACCTTTGTAAATGAAAGTTTTATAGGAAAATAAATTTGAGGGAAAAAAATCTGATCTTTTTTTGTTTTAAACAACATAAAGTCCATCTTAAAGAGTTTACAGGGTGTCGACAGTGTTTACACCAACGATGGTGTAAATGCTGTGGGTGTCTGCTTCTCCAACTGGAGAAGGAACCCAGCAGTATCTCCTTCTCTGTGGCCTCCATCAACATCCTACTGAAATGCATACCATTCTGCGATCAATTCTGCACAATTCCAATGGATAAACGTAAGCTGGAATCGACGGATACAATTAAACAACTGCTCATCGTGAAATAAGCATTCAATTCAAAACCTATACGGATATTAGTTGACATTGAAAACCGGAAACTGTAATAGAAACATCAGACACATGGAGTTATACCATTGAACTAGAGGATAGAAAACATTGTTGACTAAATACTATATTCTCTCCTGTAAACATTTGTGTTTCTCACAGGAACCATCTTTTATATCATCAGTTGCTCGTGGCCTTAATCTGCTTGAATTAAGCTCATTTTACAGAAAATTTCACACAAATCTGGTATTTCATTGAACTTTGGTTGTGACACCCAAGGTTTCAACAAAGAAGTATGGAATTTGAAGTTTACTAGAAGCTTACCACAGCTAGAGTGGTCTTGTGGCATGAGGAAGAACAAGGAGGTGGAAAAGGAGTCCTCAGACTTTTAGTTGCCCTTATTAAATACCCGTTTTTTTTTATTTTGTATTTTACTTAAAAATCAGATGGTGTTGACAAGAACTCAGGACACCAGTTCACCTGGGCTGAAAATGCAGTAAAAGAATTTAGAAATTATACATTTGAGATTCATGAAATGATCAACAAAACTTGTTACACAAAATATAGTTATCATTTTTCATTTTACAATTTTTGAAATAGTTTCTGAACCATTGTAATTTAATATGATTTGCTTCAGGCAGTGTTCCAATATTAGATCATGTAAAATATTATTATATTATATTTGATATTTATAGTTTGTTCATTGTACGGATACCATCACATAATTGTTCACCCAAAAACTGTATCTTATCTGGTGGACATGTTTTGTCTCTTTTTTAAACAATCACTAATCAACATCCTAAATAGATTAAAACAATCTAGCCATCTTTGATAAAAACAAACCGCCGACGGTAGAGAGATGTTAAAAACAATTCCAGTTAGACTCTTCAGTCAAACATCCTGACAAGTTCACCGCTAGTAATGAGGACTTGCCACCAAAACACATCTACCATCGTAGAAAATGACATAACAAAACCATCTAAAAACATGTTTGGCAACAGGAAAAGTTGAAGATTGTGTCCGTTTCAACTTCCCAACACCAGAGTGATCACATAAGTGCTTGAATAGTCTTCCTCACACACTATACTTTTCTGATTCCTTTTTTTTTTTTTTTTTTTTTTTTTTTTTAAATAAGTCGACATGTATATTTATAGTTTATGCAAAGACTGTTAAGAACCATTCTTTAAAAATATACATGCAGTTTGATCTTGCAAGCAACTAAGTGTTATTTCTGTGTGTGAGTGAGTGTTTGTCACTTATTACAGCCCTCTTCGAAAGACTGGCCTATTATGTTTTATTTGGAACCAACACCAAGTTCACATTAGAGAGGGTGTGACACACCGTGTGTGAAACACAAAGACGAAACAAGACAAGCAAGGAGGAGAGGAAGGGCAGTCACGAAAAAAAAATGCAGTAATAAGCAGTGTAGTTGCTTAAGCTGGGTTACACTGTACGACTTTAGAGTTGTGGCTGTTTGATTTCAACTCACCCTGTAGGAATCAAACATTTGCAGAAGCTCACGTTTGGTGTGTTCACACTGTACATCCAGATCCCCACCCACGACATGAGTGCTCACACTGAACAACCCGTTTGGTTCCTGCAATAGCGCTATTGACAGTTGTCATTAAAGTTTTGTTTTAAAGCTTAGAGGCAGAAAAAAGTTTGTTTGTTAGCAAAATACTAACAATACAGAAATGAGCTATCTTGATTATTTTTTATCCATCCAGATTGCCGAAACCGCTTTTCTTAAAAAAAAGAAAAGAAGAAAGGCACCGGTGTATGTGGACTCATATGTGTCTAGAAGGCCGTGTACAGTGTGGCTGGTCTATTTTGCAGAGAGCTTTGGAGGTAAGTGAGTGTTAACTCGAAAGCAAGCAACACTCTGACAGCCGTGAACCTCTCTTACTAGTCCATGATTTTCAGTTGCTACCAACCACATACTGTACTTTGTACTTTATGACTACTTATTTATTATTCACACAACATGTCTTGTCGCCATGGCAATTCAGACGCTCAGTCACTTCTCACAAGCACAATGAGACGACTTCAGCTGATCTAGTTGAGACCCTGCCAAAATTTCTGACACGCCTGTAAACCCTCCGATTGTCCGGGAGCTGTTAATCTGCCCTTGTGTCCCCCTCGTACACTAAACCACAAACAATAAAGGACTGACAACATCAGTTTGCCCAGAGGTCCTGCAGCTCATTAGCAAGTGTGAATCTGGCGCAAATCGTACAGTGTACACCCAGCTTTATGTTACTAATGTACCCCTAAGCCAGCCCAGAACCTACAGTCCCAAGAACCAAACACAGAGCGTGAATGTTGGTCGCACACACTGGCTCAGAACATGCTAGTGGGCCGAACTGACACTGAAGATTGGGTTGTAGCGGTGGCTGATCTGTTGGGCCAGGATCATGCAGCAGTAGCTGCACCAGTACAACAAACAGACCCAGAGCCCCCCCAACCAGCATCGCTGGAGCCCCCAGACAAAACTCAATAAATAGGCTGCAGCAAAGCCAGCACCTGTACTTTTCTCACACAACCAATATGTGAGTTTACATGTACTCCTTTATTACCTCTGCCAAGGTTTTCACACCTGCCCACCTGCCTGACTGTGCGCAAGATTATAGAAAAACTACAGGATGGATTTGGATGATATTTGACTCAGACTTTGGCATTTCCTACAGGTTATTACATTTTGTTGACATTAAGTGTTTTGCGGCATTTCAAATAAAATATTAAGCCATTTAGAGTAGTGACGTCAAGAGTGCCTTTGGGGGCTGAGCTTGAGTTCTCAGTTGGCTGATCATAGATGTTGAAGTGGAGGGCACAGAACACGACCGGCAAGAGAGCATTTTAGAGATACTGAGAAGATTTTGTTGGACTTGTCAGTAGATTCAGAGGCTTACAAAAACACAAACCATTAGGAACTTTTCCTAAACCTTGAGTATTGTTGTGCCTTTGCGGAGGTTTTCGCTCTGTGAGGGCTTTTTCTCGTTCCTAATGGAAAGAAAAGCCTGGACCCAGCAAATTCTACAAACAAGCTCAGGAAGCTCTAAAACAGAAAAAAAAGTGGTTTGTGAGCAACATGCTAAAAAGACAGCAATGAGCTGTCTGGATGAAATTTTGCCACCCTCTATGCAGAAACTTTTTTCTTTTTTTTTTTAAAGTTGCCAGCGTATCTGTACTTGCGGGGTGTCTAGAACGCTGTGGACTGTTTGGCTGGTCTATTTTGCAGAGAGAAATGTGGGTAAGCAAGCTAAGTTTGACTGTATAGAGTGCCAAATTAACATCAAGTCCTGCTCCGGCAGCTGTGAACCTCTCTGATTTGTCATTATTCACAAACTGCACTTTCTGCTTTATGACTACTTATACCTTTTAATTCTTACTATTACATAGGTCGTGTTGGCATGCTAACTCAGACGCTCCTCAACTTCTCACAGGCGCCGTGAGAAAAGAAGGCGCTGACGTAAGCGAAGCGAGTCAAGACCCTGCCAGAATTTCTAACATGACAGAAAACCTTTCGATCATCCAACGCCTGTATGGCAACTGCTTATCTGCACTTGTTACCCTGCGTACACTGCCCGACAAACGACTGTGTGAATCGGGCTCAAATCCTACAGTGAGAGCTAGGTTTAACGGAAAAAGCTGGAAGACCTGAGGCATCAAATGCTTGCAGAGCCAAATGTCACACTCGTTCATGGAACTGCTTAAGGAGCCTGCTAAATAAATACAGGAATGTGTTCTGTACTAAGACAACTTCTGAGGAACAGAAAGAGGGAGTGACATCTACTTTCGTTTCACATAGGAACAACTAAAGATTGAATAGGAAGGAAGCTATCTATGCTAATCTTGAATGGCTATCACTAGACAGGGGTGGGGGTTTACGCCATCACCTATCACCCACTGACAATGCAGTCTTGATGTCTCTCCACAGGTTCTACCATCATTCCCCCTTGAATCATGTCATGCGTATAACTCACATGCACAGCATTATCGATGAATGATAAACTCTTGGTAAACTATTTTTTTGACTTAACGGCTCTCTTTGTATCAAACACTTCACTAGAAGTTAGATACCGAACCCCCCATTAGTCAGTTAGATCATTAACGATTAGATTCACACCATAACAGGCATCCAACCACCAAGACAAAGACATCAAACAGCACTAAAATACCTGAAGACCGCAACTGATAATCCAGTCCTCCAGAAAACAATTTAACAGTACATCAAATGGTCAGTACCCCTCTGTAACTCATCCTACAGCTCACCAATGGCACCCAACCACCCAATGCCTCTTAACTACAAGCCAAGGTCTGCATGTCCTAAAGTCACCTACATGTACAAACATACACTGAGTTGGAGACACATTCGTGTAACAAAAAGCTTTCTACTGCGGTCATTACATAAACGATCAAATCCATCCACTGAAGAAGACTGAGATTAAAGAGCTTGATCCCTCTATAAACATTCATTACTTTTCATTATAATCTAATCTAATCTTTTGCTTTGCATTGAACTCGAGTAACCCCTGTGTGCCACAGTGCAACAATGTCGACCAAAGTGCAAAGACAGAGAACTCTCAACATTTCGTTCACCAGATTCTTCTACCCACTTGAAAGGATGGTTTTCCGAATGGATGCATGCCACATAACGAAAGTCCACTACGCAGGAGCATGATTTTCATTCAGTTCAGACCAAATGTGCTTCAATGTGATGGCTGAGGGGCTGCAGCTATGGTCGATTGCTCAAATGGAACAGCCAGAACATCCAAGAGAGCCCGGAGAGGGGTGCCTCTCGAAATTCTCCTGTTAGTTTGTTAGTTGTCCAAAGAATATCAAGATTTCCTAACACTTGTGTTCAGAAAACGTAGTGATAAGCTGTCCCAGTGGTTTGTATGCTTCAGAGCGCAATGAAAACACCTGGCACCAAAATACCAGACAAGCTAGTACAAGAGGAGGGCAAGGCAGAGTACTGTGAGTTTTTCACCTTTCACAGGAGAGCTAGATCTGCTTAAAAATTGTTTTTACGAACGTCAGAAAGAATGAGCTAAATCCAAAAAAACCCATTTCATTAGGATTAATCATCTGCACAAATCTGTCGCTCGCTTGCAAACAAAACAGACAGATAACGGAACACCAGACGGCCTTGCATGACAACCATAAAACAAATGTTTTGTGCCATCTTACCTGTCAATGTACAGTAGAAGTGATGGGGCTGCCATCATGTCGTCACCATTAAACCCTAAATCAAAATCTTCTTCCTCAAAAGACACACAGAAAGAAGTGCGTGGAGGATCAGGTTTTTAAGAAGGATAAATGAAGAAAAGCAGAAATGTCTGATGAAGTCAAAACGCTCCTTCAGTTGAGATCCAGAGCCTTAAAATCCATAGTTTCAGTTAGAAAGACGGGTACACAGAGTCCCATACAGCCAGCATGTTTAGGCAGAGGGAGAGAGGAGGAACCGGCAGGAGGAAGCCTGACTTCACAAATGGGAGGGGACAAAGGGGTGTGAGAAGCAGTCTGAAGGGCAATGAGGGAATCACTAACTTCTCCATGAGGGTGAGAAAGAGAGGGAGAGATAACTGGAAACTTTGTATGTTTGTGTGGCATCATACACAAGCCATGTGGAGAGGATGAGGCTCGTTTAATTGTTAAACATTCCAATATTTTTAAAAACTACGTTTTTCTTTATAGAAGTCTATATAAATACCCCGGTAAGAGCACAATGTATGTATGGGTTATCGTGTATGTTGTTGGACTAATTAGCATAAAATATAGTAGAAAGGATTCTTTGTTGAGCCAGTAAAAGGTACAATTGAAGTTAGAGAGGGAAGACATGTATGATCTTCTTGAACACAAAGGAAATTTGATTTTGATTAAACTTAGTAAAAAAGATGGGTATGAACCCAAGAAGGACCCATTAAATATTGGAGAGGATCTGGATGACGGGGAGGAGTCACGAAAGAGGGTCCAACTACAGTGGGGGATCTTACTGCTTTTTAGTGCAATGACATAAGAATGCTGGCTGCCTTTGTGGAGATTCTTACTCTTAGTGCTTTCTAGCTGAAAGTATAACTACTTACTGATTATCTAGGATGAAAAGTTAATTAAATTAATTTGTTATATTACTTTGTTTTCAATAGTTTTCCCAATTAAAAAAGTTTCACACATTGCCTCTTCTATATTAAAGATGTGTACCACCTAAATATTGTTATCATCAAAATCCCAGAAAATGAAGATGTATTATTTTTGCCTAATCAGAAGTCTCGGTTCTTCTCTTTTGCTCTCAGGCTAGAAGAAGTCCCACGTCAGCCGTGCTCAGCAATGCTTACACCAATCTGCCAGCATGCAGAGATAGTTAAGTCTGGAGCAAAGTGGTGACACAACCAGTATTCCAGCTGACACGATCAGCCATAAAGCAACATCACCAGTTCAACCATACATTTTCGTTAACTGTTAATGCCACTCAGGATTCAATCCCAAAGAAATTGGGCAAGGGGCAGGGTAAACCTGGACAAGTCGCCAGTTCATCACGGGACTGATGCGTAGACAGAAAATCATTCACGCTCACATCGACACCTACAGGCTCCCTGGAGAGAAGCCATGTAAACACGCGGCGAACATCCAAACTCTACTCAGGGCAGCCCCAAGGACACAGGTGACTTGAATCTGGAATCTTCTTGCTGTGAGGCAACAATACTACCCACTGCACCAGTCTGCAGTCACCAGTGAAACCAGACTGCTTTTTATTAGCCCTGAAATTCTGTTCATCTCTGTTGGAAAATGTAACTAAGCTGCTTTCAATTAATTTAACTTATATTCACCCAAGTCATTTATTATAAGCATGCAATTTTTATTTACAATTCATTATTTGGCTATTCAATTTTATGATAACTGGTTTTAAAGTCTATAACGGCTTTGTGGGTCTTACAACCTTGAACAAAGCCTTTATTCTTATCCACACACACAAACACACACACGGCCATTAAACAACACGGCAGGTGTCAGGTTACACATGTGAAAAGAAATTTCTCTCAACGGCCAGCCTCAAAATATAAATAAATAAAACTTTGACAAGGTCTTACCTAAAATGTCTCACTCAGAAGGAGAAGTACGTTGGCATTAAACATAAAGAGGAATGTCGCCAAGCATGACAAACGGAAACATGATTGTTCCAACACTGCTCCAAAAAAACTAAAGGAACACTGAAGTCAAAGATCGGATCTCAATTATTGAAAGATTCAAATTGAAAATCTTTATTTATATACATTCTGTAACTCATTGAGAGCAAAATGATGTGAGAACGGTCGATGGAAAAAAAAAAATCATGAACCCATTAAGGACTGGATTCTAAAACACACCAAAAATCATGGTGAAAAACTGAAATCACAGGCAGATCCAACTTGAGTTAATTTCATCACAACAACTCATAGTGGGTCTCTGTAGTGGGTTGGGCATCCAGGTGCCTGTCTCTACTCCTGATAACATTTGTGCATGCTTCTGATGAGTCGTGAAAAATGGAGTCCTGGGGTATATCCTCCCAAAACTGGATCAGGTCATCAGCTCCTGGCTTGCCTGTGCTGCGTGGTGAGTGTTGGTGGCGTCTGATGCACTGATGGATGAGGTCTCAGGTGGTCCTCGGTTGGATTCAGGTCTGGGGAACGTGAGGGCCAATCAACTAAAACAATACCATTTTCATTCAGGAACTGCCTACACATTCCCATAACATGAAGACGGGCATTGTCCTGCTCCAGGAGGAACCGAGGGTCCACTGCACTAGTATAAGATCTGAAATTGGGTTGGAGCGTTTGATCCTGGTACCTAACAACAGTCAGGATACCGTTGCTAGCCCTATGATAAACCTGCCAATTCTAGTGTTTTCTAGTGAATGCCAATCGAGCTGTGTGGTACTGGGCTTAGAGGCTGTTGGGCCCTCATGGAGTCCGTTTCTGACAGTTTGGTCATTTTGTAGTGCTCTGGCAGAGCTCTTCCTGTTCCTCCTCACACAAAGGAGCAGGTACCGTTCCTGCTGCTGGGTTCTTGTCCTACTACGGACCTGTCCAACTTTCCTAGTGTAAAGGCCTGTCTCTTGGTATCTCCTCTACAATCTTGATAGTGTGATAAGAGACACAGGAAACTATATTTTGACGGCAAATACCGATGTGCCGTTTCAGAGGAGCTGGCCCATCGGTGCACCCTGAATGGGCTGCAGGTACCACATCATGCTACCAGTAGTAACAAGGACACTAGTAAATTGCCAAACTGGAGAAAAGTCAGTCAGGATAGGATGAGTAGAGAAGAATGGTCTGCGGCGATCTCTTGCAGAACCATTGTTTTTGGGGGGGTTGTCTTGCTGTTTCCCTTTCCTGTCCATCTGTTGTCGCTTTCATTTTCACCAAAGCAGCTGAAACTAATTCACAGCCACCTATGCATCCTAACAGTTAGCACAGAATTCTATCCCAGAAGTTTAACCGACTCTGTCTTATACTGTTATGATTAAGGGTACCCTGAATCTCTTTGAGCAGTGTATATGCTAAATGTGTTCATGCTTGATGGGTGTGAAACCAACTTCAGAAAGATTTTACAATACAATTGACACACACTCATAGTACTCCATTGATCTTATCATCAGCTGTTATTCGTGGTCAACACAGCCAAAACGAGGCACAACATGACTGTATGTAAATAAATATACTATTAAGAGACTCCCTGGAATATTTGAAACTGTTTATCAAGGATCCATTTGTCTTCCACTGATCATTAACGACATGTTGGCTTGTGTCAAGAGTACGGTGTTTCTCTACTGGATGAGTGCTTTGTTGCAAAGGGAAAGACAGAGGAAGGAATGTCTGAAAGGTTTCCTCCAGCTACTTTGTTTTCTCAATGCGTGTATCTGTGTAAGAGGAAGCTCGCCACACACCCTCGCAAACAAAGAAACACGCAACAGCAAGATAGTATCCGCTTCAAGCTCAGAGCAGAAATACGGTCGACCAGAACATTTAGCCTTTAGTCTACATAAATAAATACCAACTGTCTACATAAATAAATACCAACTGTAAGATCTCAAGACTGTAAACTCTGAGGTAGCTATTAGCGGTTATATGAATATTGATACATATGTACAGCAATATAATCTATTTCAAATACCACTGTCACTCGCTCATGTCCTTGGGCTGCTGAAACACCTACATTTCCCCTGTTAGGATTAATAAAAGGTGGCTCTATTTTCTTTGTTTCTTTTTTCATTTTCTTCATTCCTTTGTTTCCTTCTTTCTTCCTATGTACATATCTATGTTATGAGATATATTTTTATTATTGTATATTAATAGTTTTTAACTAAATTATCCTTCATCGTCTGTATATAACCCCAACTTCCTCATCGGGGGAACCATTCATGAGAACAGGGACAACTGCATCTTTGGTATTGTGTGTTATTATCCACGTCTAAAATACAAATTACAGGGACCTATCTAAATTGGTTTTAGGAAAAACATGACCTTTTTTTAAGTTTGTTGCAAACAAAACAATCACCCCCTTGTAAATACTTATTCTTATCAATGCTACATATAAACCGTATCCAAACTTACTTGTTAAATAATGACGCCAGAGGTCCCAGTTTCTTTTGTCTGAAATGCTCTTCTTGTTGTGTGACCCCCAAATCTGAATGTTGTCTTTTAGGATTCCACACATCTGTAAGGTGTCCAGGAGATGATGACAGGGTCACGTCTGAGAAGTGGGTGGTTCCACTGTCATCTGTTTCTAAGGTAACGATGGCACTGGAGTCAGAGGTGACAGTGAAATCCAGGAGGTCTTCATTGGAGACCGAGAGTTCTGTGCTCATACTGGACACGCTGCACACAGAAATGTCATCACTGCGGTTTAAGGCTGGCCCCAGCCCTGCGGTGGTAGATATTCTGAGGGTGTGACTAAAGAAGCGGTTGGAGTCATACCCACTGCGGGGAAAGGTTGAGGATTTGTGGACGGCGTTGAGGTCAGAGGGATCATCATCCAAAGGCAGAGTGGCCGGAGAGTCTTGACTGCAGTCCAGGATGAGGCCTGCATCTCCAGCCCTCTGGTGGCTGTGAAGGATGGGCTCTGGAGGATTGATCTCTAGAGTTGGAATACCAGAGTCCTGGGAAGACAAGCTGTGACTGTCCTGATTGAGGTCTGAGTAGGTCTTCTGGGGGCTGCTGTAGTAGATGGGTGTAGAGGAGAAGGGTGAGTTGTAACTGGGCAGGACAGGTTCATTATAGAGGGTCATGCTGGGTTCAGGACAGTGGAAGTCAGAGGAAATGGGGCCTTTCACTACACAGACAGTCTCCACCATGGCTCCTCCAGAAACACCTTCAAGAGAAAAAAATATAAAAAAATATTTTTTTTTAGTAACCAGTGTCATTAACTAAATAATACAAAACTCAGTGTAATTAATTTGCCATTAATAAAACTACCACGTATGACCTGAGCCTAAGAGATGGGCGGTCCTTTAGGTCGTTATCACGCGATAGCCCTTAGGGACTCAGTGCTGAGGGTGAGATTGCAATATTGTAACACTATGTTTGGTTTGGCTCGCTTTCACACTGTTTGTCAAAGAAAACACAAAACCTTCTGAACAATGTCACAGGGTTGTAGGGATTGTTTGACTGTAATGTTAATGAACCAATAAACACCAAAAAAGAAGAAGAAAAACATTCATCTATTGGACAGATCAGGGAATGGAATCTGTCCCGTTTCAGCAGTTTATCCACCTGAGCAGGACCCAAACAACGGAGCATTTACCCAGTCTTGGGGTTCCTGCTCTTGCTTTGGTGTTCATATGAAGTATGAGTATTTTGTCCTTTACATGAGGCGAAGGAGACAGTACCAGAGAAGAAGGCGATCCTGATGAGAGAGAGAATACAAAGTGTTGTCCTGGTTGTACAGACGCCAAGGAAGGTATCTACATGGATTTGAACGTATTAAATCCCATATGTCCCAACATGCACTGTGCTTTGCTCCACTTCCTACCTTTGGTTTGTTTAAAGTGGACCAAACAGCTCTGGTGCGAAAGCGACCTTAATCATCAAGTCTTGGACATCAAGTGTCCAAGACGGGTCTAAAAAATGTTTTGGGAATGAATTGGATGAAATTGATGCCAATTACATGTAAAAAAGTTACTTTTCGTAACACAAAGACATTATCAAACAGGGGGAAACCAGCTATGCTCTTTGCTTACAAATTAAAAAAGCAATGAGCTGAAAAGACATATATAAATATATAGTGTATGTAATAATGTAATAATACAGGACCATACAACAAATGATCTGCCTTGCAAACTAAGGGATAAACAACAATAATTTGAAACTTAATGGTGTAGTGAGGGGTGAAGAAAATGTTTCTAATTACAGAAATTACAGATGAATTAAAAAGGCAGTATCAAAGTTAAAACCCAGTAAGGCAGAAACGCCAAATGGATTTCCTGCAGAGCTGTAACAGGAAATTAGAGGCATGCTTATCAGCGTAATGAAGGCCACAAATAACCATGTATTCAAGATATATTCAAGATTTTTGTGACTCCACCTTCCTGAGGACAAGAAGTGATATTTTTGACACCAAAAGAGGTTAAAGGCAGACTTAAATGTGGAAGATATCAGACCATAAGTGTATTAAACCAGGAGGACAAGATCTCCACTCACATTTTGTCAAAAAGATTTGAAAAAAAAAATCTTTCTCCAGATAATAAGTGTAAATTAAACAGGTTATATTAAGCAGAGGGAGACAATAATCAAGATATCAGATTATCAAGACAATAATCTACAAACTTCACACTTAGCACACATGATGTGATAGATCATATTGTTAAAAAATCCCAGTTAGTATTACTGGAGATGATTTGGAAAAAGCCTTTGACAAAGTCAATTGGAAATGGAAATGTTTTAGAGTACTACATACATTTAGATTTTGTTGTTGTTGAATAAGAAGACACAAGAGGTTGTAAAGAGATGGAATGTGAACCCAGTCTTAAGTTTTGAGTCATGCCTCAACTAAGTTAAAATGAATATCTTGCCTAGATATTATTCTTGTTTAAGACTCTTTCTATTGAAATAATGGATATAAAATTTCATGAATGGGTTACATTAATACGGCACACTTTGTCAAAGGAAAAAGCCAAGGATAGGACTTCAAATTCTTCCATTAAAGACAAGGGGGGATTTACAATACCTTGTCTGAAGGACTACATGTTATCGGCACTATTGTGGATCCTTGTTTGCTGGCGCAATTCGGGTTACCATCCAAGGTTGAAAGATATTGAAGAGAAATTATCTGGGGCAGTTTCAAATCAGGCATGTTTAGGGAATGCATGACAACCTCGATGTTTACTCCATCCCTGATGGTGATGATGTCCGAATATTTCTGACATTTTATGGACAACATGACCAATTAAAAATAAACTTGTAGTAAACACCATATTAATAAACTTTCTATCTAGGGTTTAGGATAGATGTGTGAGGAAGCCCTGAGGTCAAAAAAGTCCCATAGTAACCAGTCTGGAACCAGGATCTTAGCTGCACCATCTGAACCCATGACTGTCATGAAAAAGACAATGACATCCCCCCATTAAAAAACATATTTCATGAATTCCTATTTTGTTTTTCAACTACAAATAATGACCATAGAAAGTAAAGGACACATATCCTCTTGTCTTTTTATATGAGGACATAGTAATTCAGGTCAAATAAAAGCAGGAGTAAATTAAATAAACGTTTGTATTCCAGCCCTGACCCAGAGCATGTTCTTAAAATGGTTGATGCATAAAGTGAGACTCTTACCCAAGTCCTCAACCGGGAATGCTGTCATGTCCCAAAACACAGCCATTCCATGCCAATGTTGAAATTACATTCATAGGTGACCCCTAGTTGTAGGTTAAGAGTCTGTTCACACTCATTTTTATTTCTAATATGTGTTCCTGCATAGCTGGTAACCTTTCATGAAATGTATGACATTCAAATAAAATCAATTAAAGCTACAAACGTATTCGTTTTATGTGAGGTGAGGATGCTCCGCCGATTTCATCAAACTAGGCCTCCCGGCGTGGATCGATCGGCCGCCCGATCCATCGGTGCCACTCTATATACACCACAGACTGAAATGTGGACAAATGCTGAAATAATCTGGTAAGAAAAGAGTCCTCTGGCTAAAGTCACATTCTATGGACCACCTCATGAGCTCAAGACAGGAATGCAGGGTGGAATTCATATAATACACAGCACATGACAGAAAAAGTATGACAACTTTCTACTTTGCTTTTCATGCCAAATTAGATTTGAGCTTTTACCAGCTCGAGTGTATTGAAATTATAGTTTAAGTGGTAAGAACCTCCTTCTAAACACAGGCCTACAAATCTATTTGAAGTCAGCAATGCAAAATGTACTTAAAGTATCAAAGTAAAAGAACTCATTGTGTAGAAGAATGGCCCTGACCGTATTGTACTATTATGTTTTAGGATTACTATTACTGTTGCATTAAAGTTTAGTCATATGTCATTGGATAAACTGGAGAAGAGCAACATTTTCTCAAACAATAAAGAAACACTTTCTGTTTTCGTAGATTTGTGAGGAGTATACAAAATTATAACTGTAAAGTAACTACGGCTATCAGACAATAAGTAGAAAGTAAATTTCCCCCTGACATGTAGTGGCGTATAGGTAGAAGTATAAAGTAGCATAAAAAGGAAAGTGCCTGAATTTGTACTTAACACAGTGCTTGAATTAACTTAGTTACTTAATTACTTACTGTTCACTGTGAACAAGTTCTTTTCAGAGATGGTTCATGGATAATTTATTTATCTTGTGAGGTTGGACTATTTTCTCAATGCATAGACACTCTTAAATCTTTCAATAGCCATGAAGTGTTTGAAAATGTGTCACCTGAAAAGTAACAAGTAATTACATTTGTGGCAGATGTAATGGAGTAGATAATATGTTCACCTAACGCAAGGGAGGAAGTCATGTTTTAACCTGATTGTTGAAAACCAAACCCTCCTCAATCTTCTAAAATGTCATGCATTTAAAACCCTTTATCTCTGCTCGTAATTCCTCTATGGATACAGTTACTTTTTAAACTTAACTGTAACCATCACAAAGAAAACAAGTGACATTAAAAATAATATAAAAAAATATATGAAACATTAAAGGAACAAAGGCATCAAAAAATGGACATAGTTTCAAGAGAGCACCTTGACAAACTGTGAAGTCAGCGCTCCTAAGGGCTTAATTATTCATTCTAATTGTATTTTAGCTGATTTGAATCACGTCACCTCACCAAAATGTTCATCTTGAGGTTATACCAAAACCTACCTCTAAGCAAAATTTCATGCAAATTCATCATCTACTTTTTCCATAATCTTGTGGAGAGGTAATTATCAAAAAAGTACCAAATATCATATTTGCTAGCTACTTTTTCAAATTACAGTTGTTCATACATCTCGTCAATCTCCAGGTCTTTATGTGCTGGGAGTCCTTCAATTTGATACTTTAAGTACATTATGCCGATAATACTTGCATATCTTTTTACTTAAGTGGGGGTAATTACTGAAACCATGAAGACATACATACATAAAGCGTATGAGAAATTGTAATCTGAAAAGTAAGTACATCTGTTAGACAAATGTAGTAGAGCAGAAACGGACAATATTTCCTCTGAAGATGGACTAGCGAAAAAGTTTTAAGTCATGTAAAAAGTGCATCATCGAGAAAAGAATCCCGTGTTGTATATATCCACAGTAGTTGAGTGAATGTGCTCGGAGGTGACATGACCTACCACAGCGGCCGTCCGTCTGTTCCGGGGCACCGAGGCTCGTGTTGGCCATGAATGATGCTACAGGTTGGTGGGAAAGAGCTTAGCGGGGCGGTCCATGATGATGCTGAGACTACTGGTGCTCCACCATCACTCCCCTGACTCCTCGACTCGGAACCGTGCACACAGATACGTCATTTTTCAGGATAAGTCAATTAATTTACACCAGAAAGATAACAAATGGCGGCTTTAAATAAACGAAACGTCGCTTTGCCGGGTGCACTTGCTCCTGACCGAAACTCTATAATTAATCCAGCGCTTCCTCGACTGAAAATCAACTTCAGACTTTTCTCCGCTGGTGCTATCACTACAGGAGATGAAATGTTGCTCTGTCGTTCAGGGAATCATAAGAGCAAATACAGTTCACAAGTTTATCCGGTATCGTTAACGTGTCATACCTGTCTTGAGGCTTCCGCCGCCATTTTAAAACAAACTTGAGTCGCGAGCGCGGTGTAATCAATCCCAGAGTGTTCACCGCCGATTTATTCACCTGTCTTAACCTTAAGGCGTCATTAATCGATCTCGTATTCAGAGAGACGATCGATTCTCACGGTACATTAATTATAATTATTATTATTATATTATTTTGGGAACAAAATCTTTATTACCTACACCAATTATGTCATGTTGTTTACCTTCGTTCGTCTGTTCTCCTCTCAGAGAATACGGAACAACTAATGGACCGATGTGCATTAAACTTCACCCAGAGATAGGTGTCCCAGAGATGATAACATTTTGGTGACGTCAAGTCATGACCTCACGACGTGACATCACAATAACATTTCCTTAATCATTGCTATGAGGCACTCCTGAAGTTTTTTTTGCTGCAAGAACTAATAAAATGAATGGACATATGAGCACGACATTTTACCGTAATAATGTCTGTTATGATGCCACGGCGGTTATTTTCGCTGTCTGAGTTCTTTCTAGTTTGTTTGCTGCTTTCCAGGCCTGAAAGATATTCTGTCATTATATTCATTATTTAATTCATACTTTTTTTAAATTATTTATTTATCATTACATTTATTGCGTCCAATTTTGATTGGTTGTCATACGTTGGTTACAGACTTTATTGCTGTATAGTAGAACCCAGGAGAACAGTGGTGATAATTTGAATGTCTGTATTCATAGGGATGTTAGAGAGTCTGCATGCATATTTGTTCTTGTGTATAAACCTTTATTAGTCCCCCAGGGGGACATTTCCAACATTTTTCCAGCCGTCAGAGTGTCATGATCCAAATTCTAATATGCAGTAGTTATAATTCCTCCCTTTGAATGTCTTTCTCCCGCATGGTGTCTCAAGTTGTTTATAATGATGTAATCCGTTTAGCATTAAGTACACGGGGGGAAAAAAACGTTTTTTCTAGATTATTATATCATTAGGGCGTAATCAGGTAAACAGGTTAAAGGGTTAAAAAGAAAAAAAGAAATCCTTAAAATGAACTATTTTACTATGTCACTAAAGGTGTAAAATGTTTTTAGGTTACAGGAATGTATTACGCCCTGAAAGACCATTAGAATCGCCAGATGAGGTGAAGCACAAGGATTAATACAGCTCAAAAAGTCAAACTTTATATTTGCAGTTAAATGTTTTATTTATGACAAAAGAACAAACACATTGTAGAAAAACAGAAAATGATTGATGCCAAATAAGGTCAATCATGAGTTTGTGCTCAAGATGAGTTTGCAGAAGCTCCCAATTAACTTTAAGGGTTCATAAGAATGCTTGATGCAGCCAGAGCAAAGAAAATATAATACATTTTCATTTTATCTCTGGTGTCAGATAACAGAAAATATAGATTTATCCTCAATAGGCAAATGAATCATGCAATTTCAAAAAATATCATGCACATAATTCCAGTTTGACCACAATCACCTCACCAAAACTAGAAAATGTAATTTTACCACCTTGTAACAGCAGATATAATAAGAATATTATCCACCTTATGAACAGATAACTTTGTATCCAGTGATGGCAGTAATAAAAAGTTAGAATAAAAAAGGCTTGATGCGAGGGATGACTGAGCTGTTCCTCCTGTCCTCACTCTGCCCTCTAGTGTCAACTTGAGGAAGATTTCAAACAATCCTCACCCTTGGTCTGGTTCTCACCTTTGCTAATATTAACTAATTACAAACACAAGCAGCATAAAAACAAGACAGACACAGGGATCGGTTTGGTTTATTCCTTTATTAGATGTTAAGAAAATCCACAATGTAACAAAATAATTTATCAGGGTGTAAAATGAAATTAGAACATAACTACTTAGGATAGATGAGATTCAGGTAACAGGAACGGGTAGGGTGAAGGTGCATCTAGATGGGAATGAAGAGACAAGGAAGGTTTTCAGTGATGGATGTATTTCTGACCGTTTCAGTGTTGTTACAAATGCGCATACCCTCACTGAATGCATGGTTTTCCTTGTCTTTTTTTTGTTTTGTTTGTTTGTTTGAATTTTTTTTCAAAATGGAAGATTTGAAAAAGGTGACATGTTCCTTTCAACACCTGTACAGCACTGTGGAAAAGTATTGGACCCTTTCCTTTGTTTCGTCTAATGTGTCATGCAAATGTTAATGCGATATAGTGATTAAAAAAAAAGTTCAAAAATATTGACAACTGTAATAATTGAACCAAAAAGATGATCAAAAACTGATTTGCCTCCTTAGAAAATAAATCCTAAAAGACTGCCATACTGCTCTGATAACTCACCGCAGGCGAACGTGATACACCCAGACCTGATAACTACCTGTTCAATCCCATATTAATCCCATTCATAGACTTGGCTTCTACTGTTCACCAGTAGCACACTATGCCGAAATCAAAGGAAAATCCCAAAGCAATGTCGAAGGAGGTGACTGAAGTGTTCGTCTGCAAAGTGTCCCAAAATATTACCAAGAAATACTAAGAGAGATGAATTATCTACAAACGGAGAAGACTTCGAACAATACACCTTTAAATCACCTTCCAAAAACATTACAAATGCTCTTCCAGGAAGGCCCAATAGCTCCAAAGACAATACCTAAGGGACTGCAAGCCTCTGTCACCTCGATGAAAGACAGAGTTCATGGTTCCAATACCCAAAGGGGAATATTCTACTCGCTGTTGAGGGGAAAGTTGAACTGTCAGAGGACTGGGGTCACGTTATTTCAGATGTAAACCAACACAGCACTCAACAAGAGGAACATAGTACCCGAGGACAAACATCGAGATGGAAGTATAATATTATGGGCTGCTTCCGCTGCAGGACATCTTGCCATTATTGAGTGAATCTTCAATTCTGCCCTCTACCACAAAATTCTAAAGGAGAATGTCAGGTCATCAGTCTGAGTATCCACAGATCTTGTCAAAGTCTGAACACAGCGACATGCTGTAGCAAGGGTGGAAAGATCAGGTCATTCTTTCTCCTAAGTAGTTGCCTCAAAGCAGTTCTGTGAAGAAGGGCCAAAATTCCACCACAGCAATGTCAGAGACTGGTTTCCAGTTATTTGAGTGTTTGGTAGCAATTGTTGATACTAAACTAAATCCTTTACAACTTGCATTTTGTGCTAAGTCCAATTGTCTGTGTTTTAAGTCACATTTTGTTTAAAGGCACGACACAGTTCAGTATGAGACAAAAATCAATCAATCAGCTGTCCGATACTTTCTCACAGCACTGTAAATGCTTTATGACTCAGCATTTTACACGTATTCACTCAGATTCACATTTGAAGTCAGAACATTTTCCCTCTATTTAACCATACCATATTTTTTTAACCGAATGATGTTCTTTAATCCAACATAAAAACACTGTGGATGATGTTTGCATGCTGCAGTTTTAGACATTCCATAGTTTTTTTTTTTTTAGTTTTTTCCTCAGGGGTCCCTCGCTTAATAGGACTCAACATGCACAATTAACTGAATGACTCCTCCACACATTCTTGAGTGTTTTAAATACGCCAAGCTATTGCATAGGACTCAAAGCTCTTTAACTCCCCTCTACATTGCTTATGCAATCAACAATGGCTTATTTCTTTTTTTCCCTTGAAACTATGGACCAAAATTACGGACAGTAACCTCTGTGGTTTGCTTTGAGAGAATCTGTGTCAGTAATTCCTGCTCTAGAATCAAAAATAATAAATTTTACATTGATGCATCAATGCACTGTCACAGGTCTGAGTGGGAACTAATGCAGAATGCGTACATTAAAAAATTCCTGAGTCTCTGATGACGGTATGAGAAAGGTGAGAAGACCCTGAAGTTGGAATACCTTTCCTTCAGCTAAGTTTGGGGCTTTACATGTTAGCTTTTTTTAAGATGAGTAAGCCATTCCTGCAACACATACGCTTGCACCTGCGACAGCGCATCACACCCAGTCTTCTCACACTGCTGACATTTATATTAAATGCAGGGATGATTTTACTTGTCTGTGCTTCAGTTTAATGGCATCATGTGACAAATGTGTCACCCTGCTACTATCAAACGGCCCATTTGAAATATTTCAAATAAGAGAAATAATGTGGCATTCATAGTGGATTAATCAACAGGAACTTCACTTATGAAAACACAGGTAATAATTTGGGCCAGTCCAACCACACCTCATAAGTTTTATGGCCAAGTTCCTCGTTTGTGTTCCAGATTGAACGGACACCAACACACGCTCTAATATAAATGTATTTCTCTGAGTTAAAGAACTAGTACTCTCAATCTGAAACAGTGCCTGGACAAGTTCTGATGCCAGCACATACATAGTGAGACATAACTCAATATTTCTTCAAAACATATTGTAAATTAAAAAAATAAAATAAAAACACACTGCATATGGAAAAAAAACAAACGCGTTTGTACTTAAGTGTAATTATGACATGTATTTGGTTTGACCCCTCACTGTCTTTTTTAGAATTGGTTATTAGTTTATAGCAGCGTGGACAAATAACCCATCAGACAATGCTGAGTTCATCCTCACTACTTGGGGACAAAGAACTGAGACGTTTTGTAGAGACATGAGAATTATTCTGTTTTAGCTGTTTGAAGGCCCAACAAGTAGGACGTTACATTTAAAAAAAAAAAAAATCCAAGCCACATAAAGAAAGAACGGCGATCAGGTAAAAAAAAATTGTTTTGTTTTCTGAAAATCTTTGAAAAAAAATATTCGAGTCTGGACTAGGAACAAACGAGGCAATTCTAAATTTACCCATCGTCATGTTATGGAACAGCAACCTGAAAGGTTTTTTTCTTTGAACATATTTATAGCACCAATAGTCTTCACCTAAAGAAATTATTTTAAAAAAAATCTCAAATCGGTTGCAACACAGGTGTCTGCATAAATGGCTATGGTTCTGTCTTTTATTGATAGATGTTTACACCAGAAAAACAAATGCCCCCAATTATTTTACAGCATTGCATATCAAGTAGATCATTAGTATTTTCTCCAATGACTCCTTTGGATTTGTTTTTTTCTTTAATATATTTTGTTTTAGCCTCACAAACCATACTATGTCTACTACTAACTTGTAAACTATCACCATTCAAAAATCATTTAAGATAACTTTTCACACATGGGGAAGGAAAAGAGGGATATTTAGAAGAAAGCTGCACACAGTCTCTAGTTCACATTCAGAAAGTCATTCAAACAAACTACTAAACTCTCAAACTCAGACAGAACTCAAACCTTTCAACGTCCTTGTATTATCTTTCTGAAAATTAGGTGGAAAGTAAAGAATGCGATAACATTAATGGGTTTTTTGTTTTCACACAACACTAGGTTCAACTAGAAAATGAGGAGTGAGATTGGCTGGACAAAAACATGCACAACCACTCGGACATAACCAACTACCTGGATCCTAGTTTGAAAGCAAAATGATGGAAACAAAACTGACGAGGATAGAACAAAAGCTCTCTTTGCTACCCAACGGTGAGATTTGAATGAGGACCAGTGTACAGAACAATGAAATGAAAAAATATTCTAAATCCATGTTTGCCCATGGCATCACTCAATGAAGAACAGATTTTTTTTTTTTTTTTTTTTTTTTTTTTTTTTTTTTTAAAGTTTTCCTATTTTCATTCAATTCACTTTTTGCTGATCTGATTACAGATTACACAAGTTTTAAGTTAGTAAATCAAAACCAGCAGGTTTGAGTGGGGGGCCTACATGAGGTTTTCCAGCTCTGAGATGACATCAATCTTTGCTGGTAGGAGTCCAGTCCCAAAAGGAGAGGAGCCTTTCCTCTCCACGTCAGGTGTCCTCTGAACTGGAGTTCTCAAATGTTGCTGCTCCCTGGAGAGAGAGGTCAGGCTGGTTAGTTTGTTGTACAAGTAAACATTTAGCTGCATTTACTTCCTGCATCTGTTATATTTTGTAACTGAAGTGGATTTGTAGAACAGCACAAAAAATTGACTAATAAGCATTCCTAGTCTGAGCCTTCAGATTCTGCTACCTAATTAAGGTTTTCAAAGCAATCCTCACTGCACTTTTTTCCACTCAGTGAATTTTGATAGTTGTAACCATAAACAGGGCCATGTTTGGAGGCTGTACTAGTTGATGAATAGTTTTAAGAATCTTGCTAAGATTAGGGCAATTATTCAGCCTCAAACTGCTTAATATCATTGACAGCATCATATTGAATCTAGTGAAGCGTTAGAAAGTGTAGTGTATAGAAACGTGCATATACTTAGAAAAAAGAAAAAATTAACACGGCTTCACCAGCAAAGGAGAGAAAATTTGCGCTGGAGAAAATTGATGCCCTACTGAATGTATATATTGTTTATCCGCACCAAAGACAAATATATTTGAAAAGGAAGCGATTATTGAGGAGACTTATTTTTTATTAACGGGCGATAAGCTTATGTGAAAGCAGCTAGAAATTAAATACAAACGTGGTTACTTCTGGGTAGACCCAGAATTCACTGGAGAAATGATATATTTAATCTGGCCTGGGAACTCCTCGGGGGCCCCAGAATGAGTTTCAGATACTGGCCTGCAGATTATACTGGTAGAAGAAAAAAGTTGCTGGATGGCAAATGATTATTCTTCACTTTAGTTTTATCATATTTGACCATTTATCAACAACTAACTAATAACAACTAACTAAACAATAGACTATACAATTAGATGTCAGTGGTGTTTGATGTTGGAGATGTATGTACAGAATGTTAATCAGACAAGTGATGAAATGTGAAGAGAAACTGTGTCTTTGGACCATTAGGAAATTAAAGCGCATCCATTCTGGGTCTCACACTACTCTCCCAATATGAATCCATCATATGACGAATGAGAAATGCATCACGCGAGACAGCCCTGCTCCAGGTGCAGAAGGTGGAGGTGTAAGGACAAATTTCAGGTTTGTTGAAGCAAACCTGGCAGCGAGGCACTTAGGTTCACAGTGTAAGAAACCATGAATATAGACTATGAGTTTAACTTGCCTCGCTTTCTGGAACAGAAAACCCAGAGCTTCTCTCATCTCAGGTTCAACAAACTCAATTTTAAACAACATCCACTTTCTGCACACAAGTTCTGTCTGTCCGTCTGTATGTATACAAACTGTATCTATATGCTGTGTAATATATACTTGTGACATGAAAAAATGAATAGTCTAGATTCTATTCAAGCTTAATTTACTATTTGTTGAATCTGGGTTTACCTGTACACTGAGGTCCAGGGAAAAAGGGAGAACAGAGTGTGTTCTGCCACCAGCACTCATCCTGCTGGTTGCCAGATCTTCCCTGACCACTTATATTTAACAGGGGGAACTAAAAGACAAACAAGTGGTTAGTGTGTTTCAGTAAACAGCTGCCTGAGAAAACCACGACAGAGCCAGTTTTCCCAGCGCATTGCATATTATCCATCACGGATAAAGTCAATATTACTGTTAAATTCTCAATATGTAGCTGTTTGATAAAACACTTTAGGTAAACCCTCACCTCTGGCGTATCTTCAACAAAGTCATATGCCATCCCATACTTGGGGATCTGACTTGCTGGTGCTCGTAAGCAGGACTGCTTTTCTGCTGAAGATTCCTCCTTTTGAATCTTGTCGACTGAGATGACCGTCTCCACACCTGCAGTCGTTGCAGACTCTGCCATTTTGCAGTCTAAGCAAATCTCTTGCTCAGCAATGGGAAGAAGGGTACTGGAGCCCTCCTGTGAATCCAGAGAGGTCTGGGCACTCTTCTCCATCCCAGACTTCTTTAGTCTGGGTAAAAATTTCCCAGATTCCAGTTCTAACTTCCCGTAATAATGGCCCTCGCATTCTGCATCCTCTTCCAGAGGTTTGAGGTCTGCCTGAGGATCATCAAAGATGTCAACCGGTGCTAGGACGGGAAAACTCAGCTCCTCTTTGTCCGTCTCAGTCTCAGAGTCACTCGCTCCACCAGGAGACAACTCTGAGGCCGAAATTGGTCGGAAATGAGTCCTGGGGGAGATACGAATGGCCCTGTACTGTGTCCGGTTGATGCCATATATTCGTGGCTGGAAAGCTTCATTCTCAGAGTCCGAGCAGAGAATAGATTTGGGCTTGAACCCCGGACTGAACGAAGCCATGTCCTCTGGCTCAAAAGAACACTCAACATGAAGGACTTGAGAGAAAGGATTGTTCAGGTTGAAGGATGCTAACGGATATTCTAAACCTTGCTCCTCGCTATGCAAGCTTCCGTAAGATCCAAGCAAATCTTCATGGAAGATAAAAGATATTCCCTTATTCAATCCATCTCCGCCTCCTCTGATGGCCTGTTCACTCTGCCCAAAGGACACAAGAGGCCTCCACAGGGGCCTGTGTCCTGGGGCAAAGCAGCTGCCAGCGTTCATGAACACATCTGTGCCAGTGATGGTAAGCATGTCTGAGCTGGAAGCAGCAGCAGCAGCACACTGAAGCAAGCTATCATGAGTGTCACTTGGTGGCACAACAGCCCAATTCTTATCACCACTTAGTGTTTTCAACTCTCCATACACCCCTCCCAAGATGAATGACGTACTCTCCTTGTTTGAGTTCAAATCCCAGGGCCTGGACGGAGTCATGTAATCCCCAGCGCCATCTACCATGGAGAGTTTGTTTTTTGCTAGGTCCTGCTCTTCTTTCTTGCCTTCCCAAAGGTGATACTCTGATCGCTGTACTGCTTTTTTCTGAGCTCTCTGAATTGGATCTCTTTTTGCCTGCACCTCGAGACAACTGCAGCAGCAACTGCTTGATTCATTTGAGAATATCCCCTCACTTGTCTTTTCAGCTCCTTGCCTAGAAATTACGGATTTTTTATCTTCTATTGCAGTCCAAATGTCCTTTATTATCCCTGAGCTGTAGTTATCACTGTGTTGGTTTGACTTATCTGAAAAAATTCCAGTGCTGTACTTTTTACTGTCATCCTCTTCTAATGCTATACCACAGACGGACTCCAATTTAGATTTTTTGACAAAGGTATGATTGGTGGATGTACTAACAGGGACCTCCTCACAATTAGGGCTAGGCTTTTCTTGAAGAAAAACCAAGATTTCATCCTCCAGGTAGGTACCACAGAGAGGCGGGATCATACAGTCAAGCTCTTTATTGCCAATTTGAGCAGCATCCTCTGTTGGAACACTTCCTTGCTCGTTGTCTGAACGAGTCTCCTCTGAATGTGACCATGGACTGCAAGTTCGTGTTGAAAGATTAGAACAGTGTTCAGTTTCATCAAAGGCACTATTTTTGGTCCATATAAGCAAACGCGACTGTTTCTGAGGATGTGGTTCGAGACAGCTACTAGAATCCGTGTTGTTTTCGTAACCAATGGTAAGAGAGTCGTTGGGAAAAGAAAAGGTGGGACTGTCGTACTGCAACTCAAATAGAGAGAAGCAGGATGAGTTCAATCCAGATGGTTCACTGGTGGCTTCAGGAACATATGGCTCCTCCACATTTCCAGATAGTCTGCTCATTGTGAAGGAAACACTATGAGGAATGGGGGAGAGCTGAATGGGAGAGTCTCCTACAAAGCTCTCTCCATCTATATCTTCTGAGGAAGAGGGTGAAAAACACCCCCACACTTGAGTTATGTTCTCAAAATCCTCCATTAAGAATTCCACAGATCCTGAAGCTTCCTGTGAGTCTGCCCGTATTGCACTTTTCCCTTGCTGCTCAAGGCCATCTAACACTAAACGACATTCTGCCTCGACTTCTCTTTGCTCTTTGCTTTTTTGTCGAATCATGCTTAAGATCCGACTCTCTTGTATAGAGTCTGAGGCACTAGTATCCAATATGGATTGATAAATATCTACTTCATAGAAGTGAGTGAATTCAGACAGATGCTTGTCATCTAAATCTCTATTATCCGCTGGCTGAGGGCAGCTTGAGTTCCCAGTGAGTTCAGCAATTTCGTCCTCACCAAGTCCTTCCACAAAGTGCCCATCCACAAATGAGCCTGGCGCTAAATATGTTCTCTGGTAGCATTCATTGGCAATGCAGATTCCCTGGATTCTCTCAGGTAGCCTCTCCATATCAGGTGAAAAAGCAAAACCATCAGGGTACTCCACCTTGCTTCGATATTTTGTTTCCAGCTTGCTTTGTCTGCTGCTGAAAGGTACAAAATACTCTGTTAGGGGCTCCGTGTACCAAAGTGGCTCCTCCATATATTCCTTCTTGTTACTGGCTTCCACTCCAGAATCTTTCACTTCCTTCCAGCCCAAATCTTTACGAATTTCCTTCAGCGGTCTCTTCCCCTTTTTGTAAAGCTGTGATTGTTTTTTTGCAGCGCCTGCAGTTGTGCTGCTACTGCTCCCACCACAGATTCTTCGCTCATCTTTGTCTATCATCTTCACGTGGCCGCTGTTGCGTGTTCTCTTATATTTTGAAACCTCCCTGGATTTGTGCCTTATTCTAACTGCTTTGGATCTGGATGACTTTGAGCCACCCTGGTTCCCACTTGAGCTTGAGCCTCCCTCACTAGAGCCAGATGACCAGGATCTCTGTCTGAATTTTCCCTCAGATTTGTATCTCGTCTGTCTCTTAGAGTGGATGGTAGACTTTTCCTCCGTTGCTGCTCTATCATGGTATCGGTTTTCTTTCTCCTTTTTGCTTCGTCGCAGCTGGCCTCTTTCATTGGTCACAGCAGTGATGGCACTACCTGCCTCGAGGTTTCGCTCCTTTGCAGCCTCGCCTTCACTGTTACAATCTTTTGGGGAAGAGGTGTCTGTGCTTGTCTGTGGCGCTGCAGAGGATGAAGAGCTTGAGTATGCGCAGGCCTTTGCCTTGTTCCATACAGTCATGATCTCTTGGAGACAAATGGGTTTCTCTGACAAAGGTGGAAACGCTTCATAATACCTGCAAACACAAGAGACCGGGAGAGAACTGGATTTAGCCAATTCAAAGGGGTGGATATCAAACAAACAAGAGAATTTGGTTTTGTTTGGAACCAGGTTTTTTTCCCCACATACAAAATTTCATAGAATATCCATGACGCTGCTTACATTTCCTCTTGGTCCTTTGAAGAGGGAGACTCGGCTCGCTCTGGAGACTGAGAGCCATCAGATTTCTTGAAAATTTTCTTTTCCTCTGTTTGGTAACAAACATTAAGACATCTTAGTTAGAGCTAGAGAAATAGTTTTTCATATATTTAAATAATTATGAATTAAAAAGTTTGAAACATGGTAACAGGTATCACACAAACCTTTCTGTTTGTTTTGGATGTCCTTAAGTTTACAGCAAAGCTCTTCAACCAGGCTCTCAATTCCAGAGTTCTGTATGAATTAGACATGGAACAGGCTTTTCAAAATTTGAACGGAATATTATGGCCAGCTTGTAGAATATACATTTCATGATGCACATACATAATTGTGAAAGGGACCAATAAGCTTTTCACCTCTAATCATTTAATTGGGTTTAAATGCACGACATGCATGAAAAAAAAAAAAAAGAAACATCAAGATAATTGGATCAAACAGCTATTCGCATTTTGTTAAAACAAAGGCTGATGAAAAATCTTCTGGTATAACTAATAAAATGTAATTTTAATTAAGTGCAATCGACTTGACTATATTGTCAGATATTTTCAGGGGGACACCGGAACAAGAATATTTTTCCATCTAGAAAAACAACCAGGAAAGGATCCAGTTGCCTTACGTAAGAATGCACCCCTAGTAGTACACTTACAAAATAATGAAAGTGAAATGGTTTTGACACAAGTCAACCCAGCTGACTTCATGACGGCTTAGGCATGCTAGACCATGACTGCGCTGTTATTTTTAGCTACAGTGAAGAAACTTTCAAATAGTTAAAAAACAAACAACCAAAACCTGAGCAAAAACTGAGATGATTCACTCATAATGTTCTCATAACATTCAGAAATAATATCCTCTTTTTACAGTCTGCGCTTTCAAGTTGAACAGTGTTATATATTGAAAAAAGCAAACCGCATGAGTTTGAAATGAACAAGACAACAATGTTCGAAACAGATCAAGAAGTTCCTGTCAAAGCAAATAACTTTAAAAAAAATCACAACATAGATACTCAAGAATACCAGTCCCGTCCGACTGTTTAGATCACTTTCTTCTTCTATCGTAATGAATGTTTCTTACCATTTCACCTCATGAAAAGCAAAGACAAGTTTTCTCCTGCTCTGTGTTTCCTCTTGCGTCATTGTGCTAATGCCGGTCAGCTGACAGCCAACCAACTCTCCTGCTCTCTGCTGCAATCCTGTGCAGCGTGTGCTGGTTAAAATAGACCGCAGAGCCCTGTCCCCTGAGAGGAGCTCAACACTCCTCTTCTGCCTCACAGACCCACCCCCACCATCCCTCTAGCTTAAGTTGTCTCATTCTTTACACACAATTTACTATAGCTGGCCCCAGAAAAAGTCAGCAAGTCACTCTGTGTCTTTCTCACTCTCAATAAGTTAAAGATTAAAATAAATAAATACTTTTGGGATATACTTACAAATAGGGTTGTAAGTGGGAATTTCACAATATATCTTAGGGCAAAATTCAATTCAGAATTGCTTTTCAATTCATTTCAATCTCAATTCAAAACAGATTCCTGATTGAATCCACCAGTACACTACCTGTAAATGCATTCACTGCAATTTCAACAACGTGAAGCATAATTGACAAAAGGTGGCCATTGCAATGGTTCCCATTTCAATGGAGTTGTTGCTGGTTTGCACTCCTCTAAAGCAAAACTAATAAGATGTGCATCTTTAGGTCTCCTAAATGCATTTGTGAAATGTATTGAGTTTTATCCAGGATAAACGGTGTGAATAGACTATTCCCCGTTATGTACAAATGGGCTGACAAGGTAACCATATACTCGGTGTATAAAAAAATTAGCTTGACTAACCATAGCTCCAGCGAATGGTTTGGACACAGCTTTTGTAAAACGTGTTCAGCCCTTTGACTGTTAATTTGATTAGCTCCACTTGTCACAAACACTACCAACATAACAGGGTTCAAAAATCATTCTACTACATGATGATTCTTACTTCATCAGATGCAGAGCGGAGGCATTGCACAGCAGCTTGCTTCTTCATTTCCTCAAGACTCAGATCGGTCCCACCTTTCCTCTTACTCCTGCCCCATTTCTTGCCAGTTCCTTTCTCCAGGCCCAAGAAGATGTCATTTTCCTTTATGAAAAAACCAAGAAAAGTCAATCAAGTAGGACAAAGTGGTGTTAAACATTGAAAAAATATATATAAACAAAATACTGATTGAAAATATATATTCTAAATGTGCAAAAAGGCCAGTCTATTGAACAGACTAACAATTTCTGAATAAAAAAAACACTCCACAATTTATTTGACATGCATCATCAGTTTATGTAAAAATATTCCTTTGAGGTTCTGAGAGCCCACCTGATCCTGCAGGTCGTAGTCGTAACTGTCATGCAGGAGAAGGCTGAGGACATAGCGGGTGTAAATCATGGCATCAATCCCGCATTTCTCCAACTCTTGACCCAGCCAGCTTTGTACTGGACCCAGTGAATGGCGCAAGGACATCTCTGAGGCTGGCAGAGGGCCCACGAGGGGGTAGGGGCAAGAGAGATTTTCAGGAGGAGCAGGACCGTCTGGATTGGTGCTCACTGGACGCATGAGACCTCAGGTGTTGGGCATTCTCAAGTGGAGCAACATAGTGATGGGTAGTTACTGTGAGATGGTTGGAGGAGAAGAGTACGGAGAGGATCAGGCAGACCTTTGAGAAGAGGGGACAGTCACTCCAGCAGGATGTACTGAAGGGGCTCTACATGTGGAGGCATGTAGGATTTTTTGTCTTTTTATTGCTTTGAGCAAACGAGATGTTACTCATCAGGCATGGTGATAGATCTCAGCTGCTGAGCAAAACACCAAGTGTTTGCTTCTCACTCGGAGGGGTCCATTTTGGTGCAACTTCTTACTTCACCGGCACAACCCTAAAAAGAGAAAGCAAGCATTAGTTTCACTGAAATATTTCCTATGTAAAAATCTAAGCTTTTGAAAAAACAAAGATATATTCAAAGACAGAATTACTAGCCATCAAAGAGCAAGACGGCAAGAAACAAGGCCTCTTTGTACTTAAAACTAGAAATTTGTGTCCCACGGTCACAGATGGCTGTGCTACCGGAAGAACTAATTATGTGGTGATGTTTTGAAGCCAAAACATCTGCACAGCTGAATATGAGTAAACCAACATTCCGAACTGCGTAAAAATAATAAAGTTCAAGAAGCTAAATTTGAGATGCAAAACCTCTGTCAGTCAGTACTTATGCCAAACCTAACTGTTGAACAGAACAAGGAAAATAATAAATTCCCATGAATAAAGAGGTTGGAATCCGCAAAAGATTCAAATTTTATCTGTGTGAATAAACTGAATATTCCACTGGCGCTCACACTTATTGTTTCAATTATGAAAAACTGTTTGAGTTAGAGTAAGAAAACTGACAAAAGTCCTGGATTTATTCAAAAAACAGAAAAGCGAACTCAGTAGGCAGTAGAGAGAACTGTGAAGGCTTCGGCCCGGGAGAAACTTGCTGTCCCAATGCATGTGTTATGTATTGCAGCGGAGGATTGGGGGAAACGTCGTGAAGAGCAAATGGAGGATGCACGAATCTCATTGGCTGCGTCGGCCGTCACTCACCAGTGGCACATTATAGGTTCCCGACCCATACAAGCGTCAAATGGGTGAGATAAGAAGCTTTGCAGCGTGCATCCACACCATTTTACCAGTATTAAGCCAACGAGAGACTGTCACATACATGAATATAAGACGAAAACAAATAAATAATTAAACCTAAAAGGTTATCTGGCTTCATCGACAATTGCTAAATATGGCTGACCACGGTCTACTACCCAGATGTTTGGAGAATGCACGCTACCCCCAGCAAATAGTTCCTTCAAAAAGTCCTCACTTGACTTTGTTTTTTGTGGGTTAGCTACTGAAAGTGGAAATTTGTATCACTGGCAACAAAATATAGTGCAGCATCTCAACTACAAAAAATCCGTCCACGAATATTTGAACGCAAATATTTATGTCAGTGTTGTTGATGTAGCAACGACATTATTTTTTTCAAGGGCGAAATTGTCGTCTGACTTAAGGTAATGTTCTAAATATGAGGTGGTTAGCGGCGCTGCAGTCAGACGACAAGGTTAGCTGGACCACCGACCTTTAAGTTAGCTAATGAACTAAGCTAGCCGAGTTAGCTTGTGA
Source organism: Lophius piscatorius (assembly GCA_009660295.1). Lineage (NCBI taxonomy): Eukaryota > Metazoa > Chordata > Actinopteri > Lophiiformes > Lophiidae > Lophius > Lophius piscatorius. The sequence continues at coordinate 94,832 of VRLP01001885.1, forward strand.
TAGCTGTTCGACACATTAAACAAACATTTCTCACGGACACGTGATATTGTGTACATATCAGTTTCATTAACCCATTTGCGCAATTTCGCCCCACGAAGGCGATTATTGGGTTTGTTAATATGTGAACGGAGACTGCATCTTCTTCTGTTTATAGGTGAACGGAGACCGCTTCTACATGGTGACACCACAGAGCCGATAGTTCTCCATTAATACCGTTAGCATTAGCCAACCAGTCAACGACAACACGCTAATAAAAGCCAAATGTGAAGTTTAGTGAGACACGTATTATTCTGAATCGAGAAAAGTTAAAGCAGCACAGCAAATTCAAATGTAAGACGGCCGTTAACAAACTATAGCCTCCACATTCGGTTGTTGTTGTGACCGAGGGGGCGGATGAGCGGCTACCGGAGCACTATCAAACGTTTTCCCCTCATAAAACACACGCCACAACGTCATATAGCTAATAAGGAGGGATTTGTAAACATGAAATATAAATAAGGTGAAAACGAACAATCGGTAAAACATGTTTCTTTACCTGCCGTGTCCTGAAGTAAAGGGGAGCGGCTAGTTCTCTCCCGCTGCCGTTGCGAGCTCGAGCTCTGGAATCCGCTGCGGTAGCATCACGTTATCATGGACGCCGACAGAAATGGCGCTGTTTTCACATACAGTGCTTCTTCAACAGCGGTAAGGAAATGAGCGACTTTCCGGCTCGGATAGGAGGAGGATCATTCCGATAACATAAGTGACACAAAGAGCCAAGATGGCCGCTACCCAGGGCCAGTTTCCATTCTGCGAAGGACTACAGAAATCGTCACTCCTCTGCGCTCGTAACTAGGCAACAAGTCGAACCACTACCGTCCTAAACCTTAATTTTGAAATCCATCCGCCAGGGTATTGCATCAGAAGCCAAACTAGTAACCATATAATTTGAACTCAAACTAAAGAAAATGACGAGAATAAATGTACTTATCAAATCTTTTCCTTTGTTTTTTAATCGAGAAGGATTAGAATTTATAACAACAAGGACTACCACTTGTTTCCTACCAGCCTAAAAGAACACATAATTATGACATAACATTCACCATATATGATTCAGTAGTTGGTCCACATTGTTGACTCGCAATTTAAAATATTTTCTCTATAATGACAGTATTTTCATATGATGTTATCTAAGTTCTATTCAACATAGTAATCAAAATCCTCAGTTTGGTTAAAATGAGCTACAGGACTGACCACAGACTACTTATGCCGTATCAACTATTGCTTAATTAATTAATATTGCCATTTTTCATGAATACAACAAAACAAGTATTATTCTTAGTTTTTTTTTCATTGTATATATGTATACGGCTTGTATGGGTATAACATATATATGGATGATAGATAGGGGGAATTTAAGGTGTCACAGCAGTTTAAGAACATTGGAAATTGACAGTGGCAATAAAAATAAGAACTAAAAATATACCCACTCAATTATTTAATACTATTGGAAAGATTTCCCGCACTTGGCTAGGAATTAATTTGTTTACAGTTTGGAGGTACTTAGAGGACTAGACAGTATATTGTCTTAACTCTCTATCTGATCACGATATTATCATCACTATTGTGACACCTCTTTTGCTTTCTCCTGTTTCAAGTGCTATAGTGCCAGCATTGCCATCAGTCCCCTACTTATAGCACCACTATTCTGTCATGCAAAAGAAAATGGAGGGATGGATAGTATTATTATTATCATCATCATTATTCCCCACAATGAAAAGCAGTACAGTAATATTGTACCCCTGCGATGTTTTTCTGAAACTCAAAGCCACTTGGTTACAGCTACCTATAAAGTGTGCGTGTTATCTAGGGGGTGGTGCATGTTATTTTGCTAGACCACCAGCCCGGAATAAAGGGTGTATAGAGTGGCACATGTCATCTGCCCTCTGATCCCAAGGGTTTTGACCTCTGGTACAAGAACAACAGCAATAAGAACAGATCCGTCCATGCACTTTGAATCCTATTAACACAGGATTCATTCATTTTAGAACGGGAGATAAATATTCTAAAATACCGCCCGAGGTCACATCATTTCATGGTTCAGTCTAATGTTATTTGCATAACAGTTGCAAAACCTTTTTACATATCCAAATTTTAGTGTCTGAGCGATGTGTATCCAACAGTTCATTTATTATTAAGGTAACATATGTAATTTCTCTACAATTACAAGGACTAGTTAACAGACTCATCTTGAGCTTTTGAGCTTTATCTATATGGAGCACTACAGCAGAGAGGCAGAGGATCTAATTTCTACGGGAGCAAATACTTTTTCACACCGACCTTGTTGCTGATCAATAAACCTTTTGGTTCAATCATTAACTCAATATGTTTTATTTTTTTGTTTACTCAGGTTTTTTCATTTTTATGTGAGATTTTATTGGAAGATCCAAATCAGTTTGATAATAGAGGGACATAAATATAGAAGAAACCAATCAAATTCTTTTTCACAGCCAGAACGAGCTTTGAAAATCTAAACTTAGAGACTCGTGACTCAGACACATGATGATGGTTTTTTTTTTTCTCAGTGCACTTTGTTCTCTCTCTCTCTCTCCGACTGTTATTGTCTTTCCTGGTGATGATAAAGTCTGATCAAAACCCCAGGCACATGCACACTAACATGTACCAGCGTTCTTAGAGCTGCATCTCAGTTTAACACTGCTCTTCAGTCTGGCAGCGCATTCTCATTACTCAGCGTTAATTGCGAGTAAATTTTGCAGCAGATGGCACGGTTAAAAGATGCCCCATAATCCTCTCCCAGGAAGGGGGTTGGGGAGATGGGGGAAGGGGTTGGATAGGAGGCCGCTTGGTGATTTCACTCAAGGGTTGTGAAAACAAAATATGTCCCACAAAGCTTAAGTATTCCTTTTCACCTCAGGAGCGAGCGAGATCGGGGTGCTGCCTGAGGTGAATTTTGATCCACAGCGTGGGTTACCCAGGGTAAAGCCTTTATCAGGAACTTGTTTGCCTTGTATCCGTATCCAAATGCAAATTCATAATGACTTTCTCCCCCATTCAGGCCGGCCAGTTTCAACTGGGTTTGTAAACACGGGCTGATGGAAGTCAGTTTGAGATTAAATTGTTTTAAACTGCATGGGTCTCAAGAATACTGGAGCGGGTGGTTTTTGTGCATTGCAATTTGGAATTCTTTAAATTATATTTGATCATATTTAGGTTGATAAATACCCCCAAAAAGGGAAGCTTTCAGAACATAAAGCTCAAAGGTTTAGTATTAAACTAGGATTTATTTTGTTTACCTCAGATCGAGCCTTTTATATCTACAGCACATTAGGAGCAGGTCCACCATCATGGGGGAAGCCTGAGACAAGTGACGTCCAATTTGGTTGCATCTGCATTCTCCCTGCTAGCAGCTGCTACAGGCTCATTCATGCTCGACCTTTTAAAAATGAATGCAGATAGATTGATGGTTTTCTCCAACCGTCACCCAGTGGGAATAATTTAAATGCCTCCAACAGCTATGTTATATACTATACATACTAGAAGTATTACATCAAGGCTTATGATCATTTTCGAAATTTAAAAATTGAATTTGAAAACAAATTGGCATGACAGTTTGTATTTTTTCGCAAACGAACATAGATTTACCTTTTTTAAATCTGCATTTGAAGCACATTTCAATGTTAGAATTGTAACTTTGCTGATTGGATTTTACACAAAATTATACAATATTAAAAAGAAATTTTTCGAACTTGGTTTTTATACATTTTGTCAAAATGTCTGGCTAAATGTGAAACAGGACGTGTGTTTAAAGTATGAAAATCCTTGCTTACTTTGAGTGACAAAAAACTAAAAACCACGAATGAGGCATTTTAAGAAACTTTCCATAGCATTTAAAAAGGTGCTGACTCGCGTGTCACCGAGGTATCTCATGGGTTAAAGGCCATATAATCAATGTAAATGTGAATCCTCTGCACAACAAAAGCTTGTTTATAGGCCTAATTTACATATAGATAAATAATGCATGAGGAAATATGCATTAGTTACTCGTTGTCATTTTAATGCCTGACCAGGCTCATTTGCAGCTAATGTTTGACTTTTCTTTTTCTTTTTTTCAGTCAGCCCTGCCAAACTCAGAGCTGGTATTTTGCTGTGGATAAGAACTATTCATTGTGGTGCTGGCTAAACAGGAAGCACAATCATTGCTGAGCATTGAGTCATTGGCTTTATTTATTTATTTCTATTTTTAGAATGTTTTTTTCATCTAGAATCAATTTCAAACCACCCTCTATTATGTCTCAGCAAGGTCTATTTATCAAATTCCCTCTCAGCTAACTGTAGACATAAGCAGGCCATATTAGCCTGCTGGATTTGATGGGTTCAACCACTAACCTTTGACCCCTATTTAGCAGGCATCAAAATTATAACAAAAGTAATTGAATTGTAATTGAAAACGGTCGGTGCAATGGTTTGGCTCCAGATAATATGACACAAATACACATGGAACCCAGATGATTATCGTATTTATAAAAAACACCCGTTGTACATTAGTGAGTAGCATTCCCCTAAACTAATTCTCCTGTTTTATTCAATGCTGATCAGCACTCATGGACACACTCTGGCCAATGCAGTTTAGTGGCCCTGTTTGGTAATTTCACCTAAAAGCAGTAATCCCATAATAGTTTCACCCCGAAGATTCAACAATAGAATCTAGAATCACATAGGTATCAGTCTGTTCGAGAAAAACATGTCTACTACTAATTGCAGTTTACTACATGGTGCTTTCATTATTTTGTCCCACCCTTCCAGCCAGTCTCATGGTAATCTCACAGTTAGTTTATGTGTAAACAGAAATATTTTTGAAAAGCCTCATGGCGCAATCCTCAAAATATCCCAAAGCTGCAAAACTTCATGACTCTGCCCCTTTATCTGGAGTGACTGCACAGTTGAAGTTGTTCTTCCTCTCTTTTTGAACAAACCTCCGAACAGGTTACGTGAAAATTTACCAGACAGTGTATGCTTAATAGACAGGCATATTAAAAACAAAACCCAAAACAATGGATAACAATGTTCGATGAAATGAAACCAAATTGTTAGCCCCGCCCCTATATGCAGATCCACTTGGAATCTTAATGAGTTTCTGCCTGACACATGCTCAACCAGTCCAACAAGTTTCATGTCAACCTGTCTGGCCTTTGTCGTGTAAACATACAGACCAACACCAGCAGGAAGGTTATTTTGTTGGTGGTGGTAATTAGCATTTTGGTCATTTATTAAAGGATCATTCTAGACACAGATTCTTGGGAATCATTCTGCAATCAAAAAATGATGTGGCCAAAAACATTGGCTGTTTTTATTTTAATTAGGGCGGTCAAAATAAACAATTAGATTAATTGATTACAGAAAAAAATAATGCAACCAAAAGATGATTAATGGCATCAGTTGACAACTTAAGTCTGCAGTAGTTTAAACATGGTTGATCCAGACGACAAAGTGTAATTAAAGCATGTCATGTGTCCACTTATATATCTTCTCTCTAGAGCTGTGGGCTCAGTGGGCTTAGCAAAGACACTGAAGTGGATGGAGCAAGAGAATGAGGAGAGACAAATGGTTCCAGAGTATTTGAGAGAGACTGTTGGAGAGTTTGTTGGAGCTTTTGGTAAATTTAGAGGCCAGCAATAATTCAGACATTAATGGAGGAATCTGCATGAAATTTTCTTAAATAAATTGATATAATTGATTCTGATCACAATAATGTCTAAATAAGGTTCTGCTGTGCTTTGCTTTGAGCCTACATTAAGAAAAAGGAGAAATATGGCTTTACTAGAGAAGGAGAGTAAACTGGTGTGGGAGGGTAGTTCTGCTTTAAGTAGTGTATTTACTAGTTTTAAAGGATTTCCCCTGAATGTAACGTCTGAAAAGGTGCTGGAATGATATTGAGCCGATTTGTTATTCATTTATGAGCAATAAACGTTTGTGAAAGCAGCTAAAAACAAAACATAAGCATGAGGTATCTTGCGTGGATCACTACCACCGACCCGGTTTAATCCTAATTTGTAATATCAGTCAGAGGCTATTTTTTCAATCGTTTTAGTACGTTTTAGCACTTTGAGATTTGATCCAAATGTAAAGTGCATTATAAATTAAATGTATTATTATTTATTATTATAAATACTTGCTGATGTAATAAAGGAAGCTCCCATTTGAGAAGAAAAGAAATACAAAAGAAAACAAAACTGGAGAGCATCACAAAGACTTTGCTCGGATCTGAATGTGTGTGATGTTCAATGAGAAGGTCATTCAGATAAATGGGTCTCTTAGTTGTCTCCAGACGTCAATTTATGATATGACAAAGAGACGGACACGTCACGTCTGACAGCTCTGCTTCAGGCTCAGACGGGGGAGGGGTCGGGAACAGACTCAGGGTTTGTTGATGAAAACCTGCGAGCGTGCAGGTTAGGTTCACAGAGGAAGTTACCATGGTAACCGACTCAGAATTGAATTTATCTCAATTTCTGGAGAAGAAAACCCCGCGTTTCCCTCATCTCAGGCTTAACAAACTCAGAGTTCCACTCACCAGTTTCCTGAAATACCCCCTGAACTGCATATGAACTGAATGTATGGTAAATAACATGTGATGACCTTTGAGGTTTATCCGGTCAATCTATTGATTTACTCAGATACCAGAATCTATTTGAATTGAAGCAGTTCTAACCTGGAAACCATAATCTGTGACACAGAACCCATCTGAAATCCTGCACACAGCCTAAGCCTTCATTCGAAATGTATCCATGGAAGCAAAATCAAAAACATACAAACACTAAAAGTTCTGGAACTGTAAAATGCACCAACTCAGTACTTCATTGTTGTGCACAAAGTTTAAAAAGGAGTTTTTGGGTCATGCTCCGTAAATGAAACTTGACGGATGAATTATCCCCACCCTGACGTCACCCTCCTCACTGAAACTGAGGCAGCTGATAATAGCCAGAGAGTAAGTAAAACATATACAACCAGTGAATTTATTCTGAGCCATGGAGGCGATCCACGGTGTTTCTTTTATCTTTTTTGATACTTGTCAAAGGTGAAGGATGATATACTTTCCCAATGCCAGTGAAATAATTGTGCAGCTGTCAACACTGGAGCATTCCATCTACATGCACAGTCGTCACAGTTTCAGACAGGCGTTTGCTGAAGAGGTGGTACAGCCCCACCGAGGCGCTGAGGCCTGCAAACACTGTCCAGACTGTGGTTAACAGCTCCGGAGACAAGAATGAGGAAAACACACTCAGATTATTTGTTTAGGGCGGGACTTGTTTCTTCCTCCAAACTATGTTGATTGGTGTCTTCGGTTCATGCTTCAAGTTGTGATCTGCGGTCTGTTCGCAGATAAAAATTGTTTGAAAATATTCTAGGATGGAGGAATAATGTTTATCAGACGGCCACAGAGAGGAGCGGAAAACGTAATGCTGGGGATGAACTCCGTCATGTGACCGTCTGATGGTGATGATGATGATGATGTTGAACAGGTTTCATGAGCGCAGTGAAATGATAATCTGGGTAACATGCATTTAACTTTGATATACAAAATAATAATGAGTCAGAGTGGACCACTCAATAAATGTCCCATCAACGCATCCACTCATATCCTAAAAAATTGACTTCACTAGAAAATGCGGTTGAAACCTGTCGCCTTTAACGCCTTCAATAAAGTTTTATCACACGGTGAAACTAAAAAGGTTGTTTTATTAACACAGTACATTTTAATTGGATGCTGTAAGAATATATTACTTACAACTGTAGTTTTTTTTTTTTACCTGAAATCATTAGTTGAGATAAATAGAATCTGAGTTTGTATTAAATTACTATTTTAAGTTAAACATTCATCAAGAACAAAACATAAATCAAATAACATATATTACTTACGCTACCTAGAATAATTGGTTAATGTAAGTAATGTATTTTCCAATGAATAAAAAAAGCATGTTGTAAAAGGAACTTTTCATGGCATTTAAAGTTTGCAGCTTCCATAATTACTTATGAGTTATTATGAATGAACCTGCTTGCTGAAGCTGTAATGGGTGGAACACATCCAATTGTCCCTGCTGGAAGAATTTTGTTTATTCTAGTGGAGAATACCTGTGAATGAGATGGATTTTTGTCACCAATTAAGTCCATCATAACCTGTAAAACTAAATTTCCATTGAATCACACCTCATTAAAATCCCATGTACTAGAATAAAGAGAATGATGCCTTACAGGTTGCAAAATTTCCTTGGTACCACTTTACAAAAGGACTACCTCTGTAAAGGATTTATAAATGCTATATACTTAGGCTATTAATAAGGTATTAAACAGCAACACAACTCCTGCACAGACACCAGCGATTGTGACCCCCTCTTCGTCGCTTCGTCTCTCATCGTCTTCTTGCGTTTGCTCAGTTTTAGTAAAGTTTTAAAAGTTGTCCTTGTTAATGTCGCGCTCTGGTTCAAATTGAAACGGCTGTCCAGAAGACATTTTTAACTGTTGAATTAGGACAAGCGGTTCGGAAGCCGGCAAGTCCAACCATTTGACGTCACTACCCAGAATGCAGTGCAACGTAAAGAGCAATAGCTAACTACGAGTTAAATCATTTTCTCAAAATTAGTACAAACTACTGGATGTAGAGTGAATTTTATGTTGCATTCATACATTTGAGACCGTCAACTGTGTTTTAAAGCATACAGTTCTTGACAGTTGGGGTAACCTTTAAGTATTTTATTTGGATCCATTTTTTAAAAAATTCTCATATTTAAGAGTAATTGCATTTTAACAGGGACAGCTCAAACAACTTATTTTATCAATAATTTTGTTATAAATGTGACTTACCAGCAGTAAATGTGTTCCAGCAGCAGCATAGACTTCAGCAGCGGGTTACAGAGTTCTCTCTGTCAGAGGTTTGTACCAGCCCTGCAGACAGACACTATGTGTGTCAAGTGGTTACACCGGTGCAGTAAAAGGTCGTTTCGGGGCATGAATGTGTGCGGAACTCTTTTCTCTGTCTTCAGAAGAAGCATGTGACTTCCAGAGGAGATGATTCCACGGTGGGTCGGATAATGCCCCAGCAGAGAGATCACTCAGTGGGTCAGAAGATACTGATCAATGAGTCTGATGGTTTCCTACTAATCTCATCATGCAAATCCACTTGTAAACGACAACCTTTAAGCACCTTTCATTGTTTTTTATTGTTTTGGGGACGGTAAATTCATAATGCGATCACAAGTAAGCCATAAATTAAAGAGCGTATTGTCTCAATGACATAAACTCCCAGAAAGATAATAATGCTGATTGTAAAATGAGTTGCCTTCGCCGCTGACGTCTAACCTCATGCGGGCAGGAACCACCTGAGGGCATGAAAGGGTGTCTGAGGGTGCTGATGGCTTTGTATGAATTCAGACTTTGGGATGGATGACGCTGGAGGACGCCTGAGAAAAGTGTGACAATGGGTAAATCAGGCTGTGCAAGAGGACGTCTCCAGTGCTGGTGATAAAGCAGGACAAAAGTCTCCTTGTCATACTGTGAGTGTGTGAGAGAGATAGAGAGTAAGAGAATGAGATAGAGCAGGACTGTTTGCTGCGGGACGGGCCACAAACATTGCAGTTTTACTTACGTCACAGGCCAGTGAATGGAAAAGCTGGGAAATGCGTATTACATCATGCAGTCTCCGTCTGTCCACAGAGAACCCCTTATCAGCACACTGCAGGTATGAATGTTGCCCTCTATGCAAATACATGGTCTCACCCACTCTGGTAACCTGTCTGCCGCCTAAGGACGGCCAACGATCACTGATAACAGTTTACTGTTTACAGGGAGCTCACCGGCAGAGGGAAAAATTTCTTTCTTTCGTCTGACGACCCTGTTTTCCCTCTGAACAGAACCTGCTGAGTGAGCAAAATACCCCCCGAACGAGTGAGAGCAAAACCCATACACTTATGGAAATCCTGTTCTTTTCTTTGCAGAGAGGCGGGAAGAGGAGAAGGACACAAAGGAACTAAATGAGTATAACAAAAGGATGTTTCAGCAACCATGGGAACATCAAAGAGTTGCAACCCACACTCACAATATATATATATATATATAAAATATATTAAAGAGCTACATCACAATAAATACTAAACATTATATAAAAGAGCTGTTGCATCTTTTGAAGTACTGTATAAAGTAAATAAATACAGCCAAATACGTGTGATTGCACAACACTAGAACTGTGTTCTTCATGTTTTCTGTGTTCTTTAAGTTATATTTTCGTCAAGAATGTTGTGCTGGATTCCAGGGTGACGTTTTTCCATAAGCGTCCACGGCCCTTGTTTGTAGCAAAATGACAATAAAGTTTGATTTCATTTGACTTCATGTGAGAAAGTAATCTCCTGCAAATGCTTACCAACAAATATTATTTACTGTTTGGGGGTTTAAACTCATCCTAAACTGGGATTATATACTTCTCTGGTCTCTTCTCAATCAGCAAACCCCCAGTATGTGTATCTTTCTATTATGCTTCTGTGCAACATCCTTTTTTGCTGAGTGTTGTGATTTTGAACCATCTTCGTCTCAGGAGGCAGGCCTGAACAAGGCTGAGGAGTATTTTGCATGATTGCCGTGCAGTTTTCATGACTGAGGAGGTTCAGTGGTTGTGCCCAAATCAGATGGTTGGGTGTTGGATCCCCCGAGTTCCTCTGGAGCCTACATCTCATGGGGTCCGAAGCAAAATAGATAGATACATAAATAGATAGATACATTATAGCTATATATATATATATATATATACACATACATACATACATACACATTCATATACCCTCTAATGATTATTTTCACAATGTGGGACTGTGCATGACAAAATGATGATAAGAAATACACATTATCATTATAAAGATGAATTGCTTTTGTTGTTTAGCTCATTTACAGTTCACACCCACAACCAGAGAAAACCTGATTCCCCAAACAGAGTGGAGCCGAGACATTAAATCTGAGACGGTAGTGTTTTCATATGATAATTCCTAAAAATTAACAATTCGGTCACCTCTTCGTGTGTAAATGGGAGGCCAAACCGCAACCAAAGGTTGTCTCTTCATGTGATAAACGCAGGCGTGTAAAAAAACAAACCTGGAGCTACTTCCTGCTCTGCAGCCTTATTCGAATATGTATGAGTTAAATTAATCGTTAACAAATCGTCATATGGAAGATATTTGTTTGAAGTACTCTAGAAAACTATAATCATCACCTCGCTCTACTGTAGATGAAAAATGAAACTTATACCACTCCTTATAATCTTCTATAGTCTTGGTTAGTCATTTAACCATTTTACAACACACACATTTGTCAAATACACTGCACTTTCCTGCCTTTAGCACTTTCAGTTGGTTGGTCGTGTCAGTACTTTGCATACTTTCAAAATAAAGTTAAATCTATTTCACATAAAAAGAGGCTAACATTTAACATACAGTGGCTCCATTCTAGGCAGTCTTCCTGCTTTAAAGAAAATAATATGTACTCTGATCGAATGGAACCATGCATGGGTTGTTATTTGAATTTCACAAACTCTTTTTTTAATTTGGTTGTGAAGTTGTCCATTGATATTTCAAGTCCACAAATTGACTGACAGCCGGAATTATTGGCACCCTTTAAAAAAAAATTGAATTACAAAATATGAACTTTTGATTGAAATTATTTGCAAAAATCTATCCTCTAATTCATGAAACGACACATAACATAGAACAAGTAGGCCTACACTGTCGTCCCCAACAGCTGGAGGGTGCAGGATCAGTATTTGAGTAGGGTGCAGGGTCAGTATTTGATTTAGCAAGCTTACTGAGGGTGCAGGATCAAGCAGAGGTGACGGGGATGACTCTACAGTTGATTTTGAGCACGATTAATTTTGGTTTTGTTCTGATCACAATCGGACTTTAAGTCATGTTGCTAAGAACAACACAACATGTGTTGTCAGTTGGTCACACAAATTGTTTGGAGAGGCATGACTGCCGGTGGAGACAGTTATGGTCATGCTTCATAAGTCTCCGTTCAGCAGAGGAGACGTGACCTTCGTCCTCAGAGCAGACAGATACCAGAGTCTGCTTTGATTGGAATGGCCTCAGTGACACTGAGTAAATGGAATGTGCGGTATGGGAGGAACTCTGGTTGGTTGTATAATCCCTGGCAACTGTTTGTCAGCTGCCACATACACACGCACACACACGCACATACACGCACAAACACACACACTCACGCACACACTCACAAACACACACACACTCACACACACACACACACACACTCACGCACGCATCACAAACACACACACACACCTACACAAACATACACACACCTACGCACGCAGACACACAAACATACACACACACACGCAGACACACAAACATACACAAACATACACGAAACACACATAGAAACCCCCCCACACACACATAAACGCACACAAACAAACACACCCACACACACACACACAAACACGCACACACACACATACACACACTCACACACATTCACACACAAATCCACACACAATCACACACATATACACACACACACACAAACACGCACACACACACATACACACACTCACACACATTCACACACACAGACACGCGTACACGTGAACACACACATGTTCAACATTTCATTCCTGGTGGAAGGGTTCCAAGCCCAATTACTTGCTTATTGCCAGAAACCAAACATCTTATTTCAACATTTTCAGAGGATTTTGAAATGAAAGCATCGTGAACATTGTTGTGAAGTTTTTCTTTCTTTCTTTTTTATAATTGCACTTATCAAATATTCAAAATTATTCAAAAAGTTGCAGTCAACAACTCTGTGCTGATGGATGCAGATCTTCCGTTTCATCCTTCCTGCGAGTTTCATGGAAATCTGTTCAGTGGCTTTTGTGTAACCAGACAAACTCACAAATATGTGATCATGACGTGACATCTTCAACTGTATCACCTGTTTAACTGTATAAACCTGGACTATTACACTGTATGAACCTGGACTGTTTCACTGTATGAACCTGGACTGTTTCACTGTATGAACCTGGACTGTTTAACTGTACGAACCTGGACTATAACACTGTATGAACCTGGACTGTTTCACTGTATGAACCTGGACTGTTTGACTGTATGAACCTGGACTGTTTCACTGTATGAACCTGGACTGTTTCACTGTATGAACCTGGACTGTTTGACTGTATGAAC